>WYDI02033083.1:0-22710 GCA_009867235.2 Psittacus erithacus
GTAATTTGTGTTTGCCCAAAATCCCTTGGCATTGCAGAAGAAATGTTCATGTTACTCTAATTCACTTTGCTGCTACAGCTGTATAATGAGTAAAACCAGCTATTTCTAAGGTGTTTCGAGTATATCTCCATCATGATTTAAGACATTCCAAAGCAGTGGAGTGTGTTTTGAAACCCACTGGAATGGGTTGCCCAGGGAAGTTGTGAATGCTCCATCCTTGGTGGTGTTCAAACCCATGTTAGACAGAGCCTTGGGTGGCATGGTTTAGTGGGAGGTGTCCCTGCCCGTGGCAGGGGGGTTTGAAATGAATGATCTTAAGGTCCTTTCCAGCCCAGCTATTCTATGATTCTATGATTCTATAATATCACAAGATATACAGAAGTGTTGCTGAAGTGTAAAAGAGACAGACTGCTCAGGTATCTCTTACAGAGAGATAACATCTTCCCACATAGTGTCTGAGGCTTTATATTGCATGTCTGTCTATCTAACTGTATGTTATACTTCATATCAAGTGTAGAATTTCTAAGGCAAAACAAGAGCTGGTGTAGTGCAAAAAGTATGGTAAAAGATGCCTTTAAAAAATCTAGATGAAAGTTTTAAAATGAGATACAGCTGTTATCCATTTTTTAGGTAGCATTTATATCAACTTACCCAAATATTTTATTCCTTTTTAGATATAATTAAACACTGAGTATCTAGAGGGTCATGGAAGGACATGGTAAATTGGGACATTCTTATGGCATATATATATATACACACACATATATATACACACACACATATATACACACACACACAACTTTTTTTTTTTTTTTTTTAAGTCAATTCATTTTCCCCCTGGCTTAAATGCAACTTCAATATTTGCAGATGTAACTATTACAGACACTATTGGCAATTCTTATGCTGGCTCTCAAGCTCAATTCCAGATTGCACCAATAAGCACAAGCGCAAAACTGGATCCTTTGCTTCTCTGTTCTTAAACAAAAGATATAGTGATTGAGACTTGCTGTTCTGAATTTTATCCAACATATGCAAGGCAGGATCTGTCTTAATAGATATACAATATGGTAATTTAACTTTAAATGCTTTTCTTATATGCTTTTATTTAGTTAACTTTTCAAATGCTTAATGTGAAAAGTCAAAGAGACAGCTTTATATTTTCTTCCAGTGTGCCACTTCAGCTTTTTTCCAGTTTTACTCCTTTAAAAAGAAAAAAAAAAAAGTCCTTCTAACATTTACAGTTGAACTTTTTTGATCTGTTGTTTTCTTTTTCTGCATCTCAGTTAGGTGGTTTGTCCTGACTGTGACAGCTTTGTAGCACATTTCTGAAATATTACAGCAATAATTCTGCACCATTATGCCTAATGTTACAGCAACATCCTGCAGTTTTGCACTCTGAATATGAGAGGACTCCAGGTTTATTTACTTTAATGACTAGATAATGAGTCTGAGCTACACGGATCAAAGTGAACTGCTAAGAGAGAGGCTTTTGTGAGCCAAAACTAATAACAAGCTCCAGTTTGAGAAGAGGGATCTTTTTACTTTAGTGCAGTGAGAGTAGGGATAAGCGTTGGGAAGAGAAAAAGACGTTCTCCATCAAAATTTAAAATAATGTAGGCCAAACACTACATCTTTGACTGTCCACCATTTGGCAGCCCTTTGAACTTTGTAAGAAATTACTTCTTCATTAAAGTAGTTAGAATCTCACACTGTTCGCAGTAGTTTTATGGAGTTGGATCATCATTTGGAGACTTATATAGGCCCAAATTATCCCTCTGCATGCTGACAGAGATTACTTTTTCGCTCATAAATGAAGACCCTCCTACTGGAACAGCTGTACAGTGATAAAATAGGCATACTACTTCAGAGATTGATTCCTTTCTATTAATGGAAAAGAGAATGATATAATATTTAATGAGATTTCAGGGATCTTTCAAGGCAAATGTGCCCTTCTGAACAGCATGAAAAGAAGACTGAGGACAGAATATTACATGCTTCTTCACCTATGTATCATTAACCATAATGTCCTAGATCCATCCATTGTGCATGGGACCACAACTCAAATTTCAGCTACTTGATGTTCCTCTCAATGAAGTCAAATGAATCAGGCAACTCTGGAGAAATAATGGGAGTGTGAAATTTATATAATCTGTTCTCATCTTTTTGTCTTTGTATTTTCAGTGAAAGTGGAACAGAGGAAAAATAATATAAAACCTCATTGAGTTCACACCAGACTTTTCTGCTTATGCAGTTGAAGGTCTTTTATGTTTGAGATTTCATACTGATAAGAACTTCCATGTGTTAAGCAGCTCCATGAGTGAATGCAAACAAGGATTGCACTAAAGTTCCTATGGCATTCCATATTGCACATGCAGCCAGCAGTAGAGTAAATATTTAAAGTCATAATTTGGAATGATCATAATTTGTATTCCAAACTTATTTGTGGTAGGGGAAGTTACAGCTGTATATTGGTGCCAGATTCATAAGACCTCCACTTTTTCCTCTTTCTAACAATTTTTGCACTATCCAGGGAATAATGGACAAATAAGTGACATATTAATTTCCAACTCTCCCAGAAATATTAAGGTCACATAAATTAAGAAATAGGCAAAATAATTTGTGACTTGTAAAATATTTATAAGTTCAAAGAAATCAATAGGAACAATACAAAAATTATGTAGGAGAAACTTATTAAAATACGCTTTTTGAATGCATATGATTTTTGTTTTCTCTTTCCTAAAATTAATATGAAATTAAGCATTTGGGTGGATGAAATATCTTATAAAAGAGATTGGTTCTAACATTCCTGTGCCTACTTTGCAATAACCTGTTAGAGAGCTGAGCAGTATTCTTCTTCTTCTGTATTATTTTTTACCATTTTTTTGGTTAATCTTTTGAATATTTTTATCCTATTTTTTATATAATCTAAATAGGAAACCCCTTCTCTCCTTCTGCATTTTAATTTTACTCTCCTTTATAGTGTCCAATAAGCTTTAGAAAAATTAATTATTAATATATCAAAACATAAAATACAGATTAATGGAAATGTCAGATAGTGCAGGCCAGTGATATTTTATATGATATATTTGAAAATTAAAATTCGATCACAGTTCCAATTCTCAGGATGAAAGTTGTAGTTTGAACAGGAATTGACATAAAATCTATTCTGCATGGTACAGATTGTCATGGAAAAAAAAATTGGTTTTTTGTTCCTCTTCAAGATAGCAATCTCACAGTCATTTCTGGATGAAATTAAATAAAGGGGCTCCTTAGCTTTTATTTGTAGCACTGATCTGCCACTGTCTCTTTTTCCAAGCAGTTTTTGGGTAGACACATTTGTTATTTAAGTAAAATCCACAAGGAACATTTTTATAGGACCAGAATAGAAATAATACCATAACAATAAAGATCAAAGACTGATGCAATTGTGAGTAGAAGTAATAGCTGCTTTGTGTGGCTGTTATCTCCTCAAGGGAATTCTTTACAATGGCTTTCGTTTTATAAAATGTGTTTGTTTCAGTGGTATAGTATACGAGTAGGGAACTGTACGCTGGTGTTTCTTTTCATTTGTTTGTTTGGTTGGTTTTTTCTGCCCCAAGAAAAGAAAAAAATCACCTCATTTAAAATTGGTGTGACTGGTTTCATGAACTTTGAGGCTGCTCTGAACTTCACAGAAATAAAAAATCACACAGAAGCCATTGGTGTATGTATTTTAAAAATATTTTGCCTGTCTAACCTGTTTTTAAGACAGTAGATGCCAGTAGCTCTGATGCTGTTCAGGGAGGTTAATCCTTTTCATATAGAACAGTCAGGGAATACATAAGCGCCGCCTATTACCGGCTGGCCAGTGGTGTTCAGACACTCTGCCTCTTTTCTGGAGGTATGAAGTCAGAGATGAAGCTGAAGCAATTTGCATCAATCGATGTAAATGACAATGACAAAAAGACTGTACTGAAGTTGTGGAAGATTTTAGTCCATACATGATGTAAGTTTGTGTGTGTGCGTGTGTATATACATATATCTCTCAATATGAATATTAACATGATATATACATTTGTATATGGTGAAAACCCGATACCTAAGGGAATGCTGGAACACTCCCTTTTTTTGTGAACATGACTTGACCTAGTTTCAATCAAGACACTTTGCTAATATCCATAAGGATGACATATATCATTTGTCAGCAGTTATAACAAATGTGTCAAAAAGGTGACTGAGTTTTTAATGAGAGTTCCAAACCCAAGAAGAATCTGGGACGATACCATATTTTTCTCCTTTTTCCTTCTCCATTATGAACTCCTTAGTTCAATGCTACCAAAACCAATCAAAACCAAAATCTTGTATTTTCACCTAGTTCAACATTGCCAATAGAAGAAAAAAAAAAAAAGAAAAAGAAATAAAAACCAAAGAGGAAGTGGGATGTGATAGGGTAGGAAGTTTTTATAGAAAGGCAGAAGGGAAAGCAGAAGTGATGACTTCAGTGATGCCCAGATGACAGAGGCTGAGAAATAGAACACTTTATCATGACACTGATTTTGCATGTTGATGATGATAAAGAAGGATACATTTATAATGGTAATAAAAGAAAAAGGGGAAATAAGTTCTGATATTGCTATGGTGGGTAATGAGGTACAGCTACTGAGAAATCCAGAAGTAGTAATGCTGCATGGACATCCAGGTTTCTCCAAGCTGTCAAGTAATGCTGCTTGATGCTTTGTACAACTATCCTGTAACTACTGCAAGGCTTCCAAGAAACCACTGTAAATATTTCACATTTTCATTGTTCATTATTTCACTATTTCAGCTCACATTTCTGTGAGATAAAAGAGGTGACAGTGTATGACGCTGCTGCAACACTGATTGATATTGCCAATAGGTCCTGTATTTTTTGTTTTATTTTGTCACTCTATACACAAAGAAAAAAAGGTTCTCAGCCTCTCTTTGCAAGCCACTTGTATTTTCTAAGCTAAAATGTGTTTCTGCTGTTTAGTAATTTTCCTGAGCTTCAGTCTTTCACATTACTATTGAAATTAATTTTCTTTTTGTCAAGAATAGTCTTAATATCTTAACCATCATTTTTTATTACAGACTTAATGAGAAAGTAAACAGCACATTAATTAATGTTCAGGCCTTATTTAATGTGAGGGGTTACAAGTGACAAGGAGGCCAAAGAGATAAATCAAAAAGGGTCAGTGACAGGAAGATGACTCTGAAAAATGTGACTTCATACATTACGGGAGAAAAAACCCCAAAACCAGAATGTAGGCTTCTAACATAAAAGAAGTATTTAGAAAGACTTAGTCCCCAAATTTACAGAAGACTGGGGATGAAGGTGCAATGTCATACAGTGGGGGGGGAGGAGGGAAGAAAAAGTTTAAAGCAATCAAATAACATAATGCAAAAAGTGGGGAGGTAAACTTTTCATTGAAAGTAAAACTTAGCTCTGAGAAGGATTTGGGATAAGAATAATAAAAAATTATTAAGTCAATGGAAAGGTCGACTTATGAGGAAATTTTGAAAGAGCTAAATAAGTCAAATGATAACAGAAGGGAGACATGGTCACCTCCTGTAGGAATTTAAATGGTCTATACTCTAGGCCAAAAAATTTTCCCCTACAGTCCTCCAGGGTGTTGTATGGAACACAGGCATATAATAAAGCAAAATAGTATCAAAAGAAATACTGGAATTTATTTATTTAAAAATCCAAGAAAGTTGTAATGTCAGGATAAATGTGCTAGGACAATGTAGTACAGATAAAAAAAAATATCAGAAAATTAGCAGCAAAACAGGAGAGAATATCAGACAACCAATGGAAATAAACGCGTCAACTGCAATATAAATTAGTACATCATGTGTATAAAGAGAACATAGGTACATCGGCATCAGAGCAATGAAGACAAGCAGTAAAAAACAACAGAAATAAATAAATATGTAAAATTTAATCACAGGAGGCACTGGAAGCAGACAAACAAATGCAGTCTTGCTTAGTAGCTAGTTGTCAGCAACCGTAGAGTTACAGCTTCTCCTAAACCCTTTAGCATTGTAAACCTACCTACCTACCATCCGTCAGGAGAGGTCCTGACTGGTAAAGGAGGTAAGTATATGTAACTACAGCTACTTTCTTCTATGTCTAGAATGTATTATTTGTGGCAGCATCTGTTTATTCTTTATGTTGCCCTCCCAGAGGCTCTACAAGATATTAGACCAACGGCACAAAGGACATTGCTGCAGCCTTGTGCTTATTCCATGACACATAACCAAATATAAAAGGTCCCCAAATTAGGAATGAGATATGCCCAAATTCTTTTTTTGTTAGCAAATTAACTGGCTGATAAATTAATGTGACCTTTTTCCACTCTATATGTCACTTATAATCAGAGCAATTTAAACAAGAATACCTAATCATTTTATGGAGGCTGAACATCAATGCCTTGTGTAACTGCACACTTAACTTCCAGAGGTGAGGTGTGACTGATACCAACAGGGATTCATCAAAAGTGTTCTGGAAGCTCTGAGAACTGAGCTGTCGTGATGTCCCTGGATTATTAATGCTACATGCTTTCTCAGGAAGCAAACCACAGTCCACACACATTCCATATAGCTAGTGTCCACATAAAAGAAAAATGTATCTATAATAGTTTGTCTCCATTTCATACTAATTTAAGATTCAGAGTTGACAACTACCTCACCATCAACTGGAAATTGACATTTCTCAAACTATTTTTGACAGAATTTACATTTTTAATTAAAATTACTATATTGTCTCAAGTATATTCAACTCAAACTATTTCTTAGCAGAGTCCTGTGACATCTGACTTGTCATCAATATGAGTCAGACAGTCTTATGATGTCAGATACATCTCTCTGCTTTCAATGGAGACATGCCCTCTTACAGCATTTAATGATGTAGCTCAATGTGTGTTAATTCAGCCCCTAGAAATGTCATAATTGAAGATCTCTGATTTGCGCAGCTATTGCTGTGAAGCTGCCCTTCTAATTTCTCACTCAGAAGAAGCTGGTCTGGAAGCAATAACAGTGACAAAATGCAGTAAAAGCGGCTGAGCTTGTAATTCTCTTTTTGTGCCAGAAATTCTGCGTGAAAAAAAATCTCTGAACAAAAGACCAAGAGTATTGGAAGTGCTTATCTTGAAAGGAGATAATGTGATTGTAACTTATAAAAAAAAAGCTGTTCTAAAGAAAGAATATTAAAATAGTGTTGTCACTGTCCTATGCTGTCCAAACTAAAGGATGTCTAGAAAGATGGTACATCTAACATTAACAAACTCTTTTAAGAAATAGCATAAAATAACAGAGGGAATAATTAGCACAGGGTTCACTGAAACATCATTGGTTTTTTGAGTGAGGATCAAGTCAGGTTCTGACTTTTGAGATCAAGGTGGCAAAAAACAAGGGCTGAGGTTATCAGTACTAACCCTTCAGGGCACTCACAACAAAAATGATTGTCAAGCATTTTGTCACACTAAACATTTTATCACCTGGGTGATAAAATGGCTGAAGAAGTTTAATTTTAATAAATATAACAATCTGCATATGTAGAGAAACAATTAGCAGTTGCAGTCAAGGAAGCATATAGATGTTAGGAATTCCTACAGAACTAGCAGAGGACAAAGTAAAAAACATAAATCTTCACACATTGTTTAAGGCAGGTCTGATCTCTCTAATTCAATGATGCAGAGAAAAAAAGGGATTTAGAGAAGGATGTCAGAGGTAAACCAGTGTTATGGATTGGCTTCTGTACGAGAGGACACTGATAAACAGACTAGGATCTTTCCATCAGAAAAGAGAAACAGCTAAGGGGGAACATGATACGTATCTATATAACCATGAGAATGCATGTAAAAATGATTGTTGACTGTTTTTTATCCAGGAAGCTTCAGATTAAATCATTACTGCTTGACAAGTTTAAAGTAAAAAAGAAGTCATTATTTCACCCAGCACTCCAACTCTGAAATTCATTGCCAGAGGCTATTGTGAATACCAAGATTTCATAGCAGTCTAGGAAGCAATTAGAGACATTTATAGTACAAGTTTCCATTGTAGGCAGTAAAATGCTAGTTTCTCAGTCACCTATGGAAGTGTGCATCAAGGAGCAATGATTGTTGTGGTCACTTTCACAGATATAATGCTAGGTTAACTGAAACTTTGATGTGACCCAGTGTGAACACCTGTGTTCTACCCTAATGGCAGGCACATTACCCCAAAAGGTTCATCAGCCTGCCTCACAGCACTGGGTACTGGTAAGGGACATTATTGTTTTCAAGTGCAGCAGCGCCAAAAAGTCCCCCAGTTGGTTTGGTTCACATCCTGCGAAGGCATTTAAGCACACACAGCTGTATTCTTTTCTGTTTAAACTAACTGGAAGCTGTGCTCTAGGAGCTCATGTAACACGCTGCAGCTGATGGCTGGTAAGTACAGGAGGCCAGGGTAGAACCAATCTCACTTTAATTCTCCCAAATCTGCAGGTCTTGGGTGACCTTCAGTGCCCAGTGTTTCAATCTATAAATGTGTCACACTGCTTTCTGATGAAGACAGCAATGATGAATATTAGACAGCCTAGAGCCTGCAGATGCTCTATTGTGACCCTATGTTTTTTTGTAAGTATTCCTCATCATATTGACAACGATATTTCTCCCACGCATCCTCAAGTGGGACATGTAGTACCCCACGTCTTTAATTATAATGGGGAGAAGAAAACCAGCATGTCTCCAATCTATTTGGAAATGCATACTTTCCTTTTTTCTTTGCTTTCCTTTCCTTTCTTTTCTTTCCTTCTATCGTCTTTGTTCTTCTATCCACTCTGTAGTGGTAGCACAAAAACAGGAGTGGAATAACCTTACAGACCCTGCAGTTACAGATGATTTAAAATGTCTGCAACTAATCTTTACAGAACAAGTAGCAAAATTGTTTCCTGTTGGGTATAAAACAACACAAAAATACCAGACCTAAAGTATCTATCTAGTTTCTACATTTTCTTGGATGCACTGAATCTCACAGAGCTATGCAGAACTTTCTCCTCAGAAAAACAAACATTAAGGAAAAAATATTCTTACATTTCAGGCTGTACAGCTTCAGATGTACAATAATTATATAAAACGTCTGTTCTACTTTTTCCTATACTGACAGCTTCAGATCTTTGTTTAATTGCATCAGCCTGCCTGAGTTTTGAATGCATTGTAAAAGAAAATCACAGCCACAGGGATTCAAAATACCTTTAGAGTTTTACCAAGAGTAGCAAAAAATATGAGCCTGGATGACAATGAAATGAAAACTGACCTTTTCCCTGGAGATATCATATTACATTTGCAGTTGTATTGGGACCCATGCTGGAGCAGTTTGTGAAGAACTGCAGCCTGTGGGAAGGACTCATGTTGGAGAAAGTCATGGAAGACTATGTCCTGTGAGAGGTACCCCATTCTGGAGCAGGGAAAGAGTGTGAGGAGTCCTCCCTAATGAGGAAGGAGCAGCAAAGACAATGTGTGACCACAACCTCCATTCCCCGCTCCCCTGTACTGCTGGGGGAGACGAGATACTGAAAATCAGGAGTAAAGTTAAGCCTGGGAAGTGGGAAAGTGTGGGGTGGAAGGTTTTTAAGATTTGGTTTTATTCCTCATTATCCTACTGTGATTTAATTGGTAATAAATTAAACTAATCTCCCTAAATCGAGTCTGTTTTGCCTGTGATGGTAATGGGTGACTGATCTCTCACAGTCCTTATCTTGACTCACAAGCCTTTCATTGTACTTTCTCTTCCTTCTATAGTTTAGGAGGGGACTGACAGAGCAGCTTTGGTGGGCACCTGGACTCCAGCCAGGGTCAACCCATCACAATGGTATAAAGCAACAAAGTATTTTTCCTTAATGTTAGTGTCATATTTTATTATCAGTGTTAGAATCTCAGTATGACTTCAACTAGCCTATTTGGGCTTGAATGTGTAGCATCATAAAGCTTCATAATAACAATTAGCAAAACAAATCTGCTTGCATATCTCTAAGCTTTACCCTTAGAAACCTGAGTGATAACCTGAGTAATATTTATATCTTTGAGTGACACACTGAAGAAGGGAATTATAAGACAAAACATATGAAAAAATAAAGGCCTGTATTTTAAACTTGCAAGTGAACTCATAAAGTGAAAGAAATTTGAGTCTTTCACTTAGAATATCAAATAAGTTTTAATATATTCTTTTCCATTTACATTTTGAGTTTGAACTAAAGACCTTATTTAGGAAATAAAAATCTGTGAATATTAATTTATTCACTGACAAAAATATATATTTACTTTTACCTTATGATAAAGCACCTTGGTAGATTTTATTCAGTATTTCTCTCTGGTTGAGATATAAAAGCAAGTAACACACTGCACTGTTTAATGCAAGCATATGAAATTCAAGGGTTCTCTTGGTACAAATTATATTTACAAAAGTTAGTATAATGTGGATTAGAAGACTTTTGGGCAGAACAGGGAATTAGTACATCACTAATTTAGAGTATGTGTGGAGGCATAGTTTCAAACTTATCTCAAATCCAAAAAAGAAAATAAGCAAAATACTGTGGTCTGATTCTACTCTTACGCTAAGAAGTTAATAAAAAAAATGTATTTCTGCTCTCTTCTCATCAGCTATTCCACACAGAATTGCATACTTCCAACAGCAAAAATACAGAGCCTGTCTATGAGCTAAAGACTCTCATTCATGCTCAGTAAAGCAGATTGCTGTAGCTACTTCAGATATTACTACTGCTCTGCTGCCTTCCTCATGCATTTGCAGAGCTGGCAAAAGGGAGACTGTGAGCATGTTTCATCTGCTTCATTCTGGCATACTAGCACAAACTACTATTGCTGGCAGCATAAGAAATTACACTAGACTGTGACTGGAGTGCTTCAAGTGTGCTTTACTTCTACTTTCCTGCACGTATCATAAGTTACTGTCTTAAATCGCCATAGCAAGATTCACTGCATTGTGTTTGTGTGATAGAGTTGGTTGTATTTTCTCAGAGCATTTTTCTGTTAGAGTACTATGCCATAAAAATCAAACCAGTCTGCAGACACTAATTTGACAAAGGTATTATGGGCCAGTAACTTATCAGTCAGACCTACTTTATTTTCTTTTAGTTAACCTTTTTAACAGATCAATCTCTCATTATCAACACTGAGAACTTTCAGACAAGTGGACTGGGGATCCAGTTGGGAAAACTTAATACCCTGTTTTCTTTGAAGAATTTTGTAGTTGTGAGGAAAAGCAAACTGCAAAAAATTCCCATAAACCAAAATTACCTCTCTCTGTACATCTTTAATAAGCCTGAACATTAGCTAGACTCAGTAAAGAGCTATGTACTTTAAGAATTGTCTCACTGTAGAGCAATTGACGTCAGCACCTCTGTCTCCTACATAGCTTATTTTGAACTTCTGCATGCAAATCCCATAAATGAAGCCTTTTCTCTTTCCTGGGGAAAAAACCAAAAAACAAACAAAAAACCCTGTAACAAAAATCCCTCTCCCCTCTTCCCACCCTTCTCCTCCTCTCCAAAATCATGATTATTAACCCGCTTGAATTTTCCTCCACTGAGATAAAAAATTTCTATTTTCAGTAGATGTCTTCTACAGATACTACTTCATTCCTAAAAGAAAACCTCCGCCTGTCAGTCTGACTGTGCTATCTGATCCCAACTCAATGTCTGCATAATTAATCTGGGGTTTACATTATCTCTCTAGTCCACCCAAGTTAGAGATAGTAAAAAGCAATATTCTGAAATTTGAAAGCAGGGAAGAACTATACTCTGCACAGACACACACATAAAAGCTGTTCTGCAAGGAAGGCACGTGATCCAGTGGTCTCATCCCTGCAACTACTTAAACTCAACACAGGAGACTGAAAAAACTATTTACAGTTCAGAAATTAATCTCAAATCTTAAATAGTATACAGTTATGTCCAATATTGTACCTCTGGTCTGTATGGCCAAAGTAGGTGATATAAAAAACTATAAATGATCTGATGAAATAAAAGATAGATCCTGGTTCCCAGTTATCTTCAGCCTAAGGAGTGACCTCTCATTACCTCAGCTTTTCAGAATATCCCACTTCTACTTGGTTACATGTGAAACACTGAATTTAGTACTGACAGACACAGCTTGCCCATTGTGAAGGTATTTCAAGGTTTAATAAGTCGTTTCAATGCATTTTGTGAGTAAGCACTTAGAGCAGCCCAAACATAAGTATGTAATCAAGCTATTAAATAAAACTGCAGTTTTATTTTTGAAATCAAATCATTAAAATGATTGTTGGTACAAAACATTCTTTAAGCACTAATATTTTAAACCTCAAATGTTTCTAGTCCTTTTTGCTTAATGAAGCATATTTATGCTTTTTGCCATTTTCAGGAAAAATTGCCAGGCAATATCATAGAGCAAATTTATTTAGCCTAGAAATTCTGGTACGTAGAAGTTTTGTTAATAGCTCTGCTTTTATCTCCCAAAAGACTGTTGAAAAGGTAATTATAACATGCAAATTGGGATGCAAATTAAAAATTATATAGTGATGTACAATATCTAGTATTGCAACCTGTGTTTAGTATTTCTTCAGGTAGACTGAATTCTAATTGAGACTTTACTCACTAATTTATGTGGTTTAGGGTAATTTCTCCAAAGTATAGTGTTGATGTTCCACTTTTCAATTCTATGTAATTTTCCTTCTTAGACCCACAGTTTCAAAATTTTCTTAGTTCACATATTGAAGATGTTTTTATTAAGAATGAATCTCTTAGTCTTGGGTGTCTCTTTAAAGCCTTTGTCTTTGATGAAATGGTTGTTGCAGCCTTTATAAGATCTCTAATTAATGTAAAAACCCCAAATCAAAACACCAGTCAGTCAGATTAAAACATTTGCAGTACATTTTAATTATAGCCTTTATAGGGCTTTTCCTTATGACTATTTTCAATCCTCCTTTTATGAAAGATTAGGGAAGAAGGACATGAGGCACTGCTGCAGAGAGGAAAGGACACCTGACCCAATAAAACATTCCCTTTAAGTTTATCTCACATCCATTTTCTGGCTTAGTAACTATATCCTTTGATTCCTTCCCTGGTCAGACATGCGGAGTTCTCTTTTAAACTCATTTGAGCTATTTGCTTTGATGGCTTTACATGGCAACTGCACTAAGTGAAATTCTCTGCTTGAACTCTTTGTGCACGGTATCTCTCTGCATTTAAATTGTGGTCTCTAATGTCTGAAATATTCATACTATGAATATTTTGTCCAACCTTTGCTGTTATTCCCCTCTCATAATTCTAGATGTCATTTAGGTAATCTCAAGAGTTTTCTATTTGTCTTCATTTAAAAAAACACAAATTTATTAAACTAGATTGAAAATCTCATTTCATTGCAATTGCTTCTAACATATGCTCCAGGCTGAGGAAAACCTTAATCTAAACCTCAAAACAATGCACTAGAAAAGCTTAACAAATACTGCTTACTGAGAAAATAATTATCTTTCAACTTGTCTTTGGAATCAAGTTCTTAACTTAAAATTCTAAGCTCATAGAATCTTGTATCTACAAAAATATCCTATAGCTGTTTAGCCTGAAATACTTATTGGTCCATCATTTTCAATCTCTCCACTGTTTTTGGCCTCATTAAGGGGGTCATAAATAGTTCTTGAATTGAACCTTTGTGCTGGATTATATCATCTGTGGTTGGGCAAAGTAGAAGATCAGATTAGAAAAAGAAAAAAACCCCAACAAACCAACAAATCACCACAAAACACGAGAACACTTTAAAAATGTTATTTACAGGCTAAAAAGTGGAGTTCAAGTAAAATTTGAGTTCTATAGCCTTCAAATTATTTTAATATCCATCAGTTTTACCTCAGTTATGCAATGCAGGTGTAGCTAGTGCTTAAGCCTGAAGGGCTGTGCCCGTATTACAATGCAAGTGCACTCTGCAACATGCCCCACAGTCTCCAAGCTGCCTGTATCAGGGATCCCTTACAAGTACATCCCTTGCCTGCGTGCCTGAGCTTGCTTCCAGGGGAGAGCAAAAAGAAGGTCTCATCATTCCAACACAGTGCCATGCTGCAGCTGCAAGAAGCACTTTGGGATTCATTACTGCGGGTGTGCACAGAAACCCAAAGAGTATCTGTTTACCTAGTAAGCTATAAGGACACAGTTTGGTGCCTATTAAAGGAAAGGTCAGGCATATGGGAAAGACAGACTTAGAGTTTTTAGGGGGAAAACCAAATTTCGGCTCATCTTACCAACACTGTTGCTGTCTATAAAGTAACCAGAGAGAGAGCAAACAGCAATCTAATCCTCAGAATATTCCCTAGCTTGTAAGGGAGGTCTTTGTTGTGGTCCTGGTTCCAGGACAGTACTGATTGCCTCTATAACTAGAAAAAGGCATGTAAACATCATCTTCCTTGCAACCCCTTCCCTACTTTGGTTTTCATGAAAAAAAAATAATGTGTAAGAGCTGCAGCTGTCTGTTGGGAATGCTGGATCATCCTCATGCAGTGAGTTATGTGACTCACGAGAGTTATAAAATGTGTGTTTGTGGTGGGTTGGTCCTGGTCAGCAGCCAAGCACAGCCTTTGACCATCTCCCTCCCCACACTGGGAAGGGAAAGGAAATTAGAAGAAGAGAAGCAAGAAAAATTGTAGGTCAAAATAAAGGCAGGGAAGCCACTCACCAACTGTGGCTACAGATAGGACAGGCTCAACTTGGGGAATTTAACTTAATTTAAAACACTTAATTACTGACTTTAGTATTGGGAAACAAAAAAGAAAAACATCTCAAGGGAAACACCCTTGCTTCCCCTTTCACCAGGTCAACCCACTGCAATGTTTTTTGAATTCAGCTCATCTATAGAAACCACTGCTTATATTACCAGGCTTTTATGTTCTCTGCTTTAGAAGGAGTAAGTACTGCATCTCCTAATTCTTTCAACCCAAGAGGTAAGTTGGGTTTTCCCCTCAGAGGTTCAGCAGTGGGCTGTGGCATACCACTGGTTTACAATATTAAATGAAAAAATGTATCTTAAAAGCAAACCCAATTACAGTGACCTTCGATTGGACCCATTAGGCTGAAAGATTGGTTTCTGTTTGACTTTTTATGTTTTCTTTCTCCTATAATCATGATTTTAATTTGCCTCTGTTTTGTTGCTTTGGATCATTTTTAATGTGTCCTGCGTATTATTGAAATAGTAACCTTTGCATTGTTCTTCTACCACATTGACCTCTAATACAATTTCCCCCTTTTAGATTGATAATAACTAGAAAAATACACAAATATCCTGTAATTTCTTTACTCAATGCTTCAGGGTTTTTTTCCCTATTTTTTTAAATTTATTTTATTTTTAATTGTTTTGGTTGGTTCTAATGATCAGCTTCCTGACCACTAAACATTATTTTAGTCAACATTTCTATGGGGCATTTAATATTCATTAAAGATGAGAGTTTTCCTTATTAATTCAGAACATTTAGTAGCTCACAGAGGTATTTTATCTCCATAGCTCCTAGCACAAAAGAAATAATACATTCAGGGAGCAGAAAGAATGAATAGTTTTACTTCATCACCCATGCTTGTTTGATGGTTTTTTTTTTCCCCAACCACATCTATTGCTCTAGTAAAAGTACCTATTCTCTGTAATGGAATCAGTGTAGTACTCACTGATAAAGGCAGAGAATCACGGCAAAGTATCTGGCTGTCATAAAAGACCACATAGTTACTCACTGGTGTTTTACCAAAACCAGGCATCAAACTGGGGAGGGGAAAGATTAATTGTCTCAAAACTCAGCTTCATCATTCAATAGTCTCTGTGCAGCTGGGAGCAAAGGAAGGCATAGGCGGAGCTATTTCCTATGTTTGGGAAGGAGCTGTTCACTTCAGCAGATTGGGGAATATAGACAGTCTGAGGGGGGCAATGTTCTCCCTATCTCTCATCCCCCTTTCCACCCATATTCATGAAAAGTATACTTCATTATCATAACTGATGGGAAAACTTTGCTCTTAATTTTTTAATTCTTGCCGGGTTACAATCTCTCAGCACAGAAACTTTTCCTTTTCACCGGAATAGATATAAGGCAGAAGTTCTTTACTGCGAGGGTGGTGAGGCACTGGAACAGGCTGCCCAGAGAAGTGGTAAATGCTCTGTCCCTGGCACTGTTCAAGGCCAGGTTGCACAGATCCCTGGGGAACATGGTCTAGTGTGAGGCATTCCTGCCCACAGCAGAGGGGTTGGAACTAGATAATTTTAAGGTCCTTTCCAACCCAAACTATTCTATGATTCTGTGATTCTATAATTCTATGATTCTATGATATTTGTGACTGAATTAACTTTGCTGAGGTCTGGGCCAAGTGGGCAGAAAGAAAGCTAGATTTACTCAGCAGCCCCCAAACTGCAGTAAACTAATCATGTTTGAAATAAATGGCAGGGACTCCACCAAGGCAACCAAATATTGAAACAGTTTACCCAGCTTCTTTAACACTCAGCACAAAGCTTGATTTCAAAATTAATACAATGCACAAATAGATCTAGGGAAAAGCCTGGATGGTTGTGCTTTTCAGAGTCCTGAGCTCTCTGACAGACTCTAAATGCCCTGACCTTCCTGTAAACATCACTGACAACAGCGAGCTGAAATGTGGTACACCTATCTATGTAACCTTGCATCACACCTCTATGAACATAGTTAAGTTGTGGGAAACAAGATGTGAGGAGCTCACCTGGCTTTCTCTGCTCTTTGGCTCTGGCACCACGCTTTAAGCTCTGGTCCCAAGTCTGCCGCATATTGTAGGTTGCTGGTTACTCTTAGCAAACCTGCTTTGTACTTCTTGTTTGGGCACTGTGGGACTACACCCCTTGTCATTGAGGGCATGGTGCTGGTGGCCTCACTGTCTCCAGCTTGCTTTATCTTGTACAGCAGGCTGCTCATGCTGCTGCCTTCCCTTGCATGCAAGCTTATTTCAATAAGGCACATCCCTGCAATAAATTGGTTGTGTTTCCTCAGTTATTGTTTCATTGTATCAGTTTGAAAAAGAATGGAATGAAAACTATTTTTTTTTTATTTTTGTTCATGGTGAGGTATTTTGCTGGTTTTATTATTTAAAGAAATCCCAAAAAAATGACTCTTGGTGCTTTGAATGGTATTTAAGTATAAGGTAGATGTGGGACTCCAACCAACTACATTGCTTCCCAGTTTTTTTTATCCAGCCACTACTGTGTTGTGCAGTTGAGCAGCAAGGGCCAGATGCCATTGCTGCTTGAAATACCTCTCTGAAATGCAAGTCTGAGGGAAATGTTGCAGCTGTGCCACTTTTTCTCATTGTTTCAGGGACGTTGCTGTCTCAAGGACCAGTGGCTTTTGGATCTCATCCTGCGGTTATGTGCGCTGCTTGTACTGCTCCCAGGTTAGGCAGCACTGAAAAGAAAACTGTAATTTGGAGGTTTTGTTGCTATGTGATTTTTAACTCCCCTCCTCCCCGCAGTAATTTTGGCCCCTTTCACTTCTCTTCGTAAAATGTTTCACACTTTAAAATGAAGTGTCTTCTTTCTCAAAGTAAACCAAGAGAAGAAATATGTCTGCTCTTGTGAAAGCAATAACAGCCCTAAAAAATCTTAAGCTTCATACAAATTACCCTATATTTCTCCCTTATAATGTTTTCACATACCTCAGTACAAGAACTACATTATTGCTTCTATAAAAATAAAACTCGCAATACCTCAGACTATTTTGTTTGTATTTTCTCTCATTCAGTAATTATATTCCAATACATAAAAATTTATTTTAAACATTTCTAAATAAAAAATCAACAAAAAAGACACCACCAATTTCATTGGCATTGGGTTCAGCAGTGCTATGCGCAGGTTGTTCTTAGTATTTGGATAATAGTTTTTAACACTTAGAAAAGATTGCAGTTAATCTGATAAAGGAAAACACACTTAATTTTATTTATAAAGCTATTTATAAACCACCTCTTCATGGAACATAAATAATAGCATGTAATTAAGAGGAAAAATTATATAGTACAAATAATGAATATTTTCCATGATCAGCCCATTAACAAAACATGAGTTAAAATTTATTGATGGAAGACATTTACTGAAGCACTGTAAATAGAAAAAATTTATTCGTAAAATTCATAACCCATGCCTAGATAATTTGCAAAGTGAAGAAAGTTAAATTGTACAGATTGTATTATTCTAAGCAAATGAATGACATATACATGACCATTCAGCTGATTGAGTCTACCTGTAGAAAGCTGACTTTTTTATCCCTTTGTTTAGTGGTTTCTTACAAATCATGAAAGAAATAGTAAGAACTCTCTAAGCTAGCTCAGATAGTTGATGCATCTTGGCTAACTCAAATCAGTTTGGTCTTGTTGCCCTGATTCTTCTTAGTTATCTCAAAAAGCTGCCTTTGTTAATACCTAAATATATGAAATGCCAGAAAATAGTGGTTTGAATTTATTTTGTAAAACCAAATGAACCAGTAGTGTTTTAAATGTTTAGTCTGCCATGTAAGACTCATTTGTGAATACTTAAGGGCTGATGGACAAAACAGTCTGTATTGTGCTAGGTGATTTATGAATACCAGACAAAAGATAGTCCCTGACTACTACAATTTAGAATATGAATAATTTAATCAAAAGTATCTGTAATATTAATTTGCATAATGACAGTTAGGGTTAATGTCTTGTAAAACAAATTGTGTGAGATCTCACTTTTTCTCTCATGTTTATTTTAAAAATCTACCTACCTTTGTGTCAATAACATATCAAACACAGCCCATTTTTAGTTTTCTTTTCTTTCTTTTTTTTTTAAGAAATACTTGAAGAAATGCAAGACAAGCCTTGTTCCAGGCAATACCATATTTCTTATACACAGGGCCGGCCAAGAAAAAATTGTGAAGTTGAGCCGCAAAACAGGCTTTTGGTTTTGTAAAATTCACACAAATATTTTCTCAAAACAAATTGTTACAGCTGAGAGAATACACCCAAGTCACATGGAAATCCAAACAAAAAATTTACAAAAACTGCATGGCACCTAGCTATTAAACAAATATTTACATACCCCCCCAACACAATACAATAAGTTGTGCCTAACTTGGTTTCCAGCTTCCTGCAGCGCAAGGAGATAATTCAAGGCTATATTATGAAGAAGCCTTTTGTTTCATTACTTTGGTATGTCCGAAGCCATGATGAAAACTTCCTGCTGAAATGTGTTCTCAAACCATTATTGACTAAAAAGAGACCTAAATGACTTCAGCTAAATGTGGCAATATGGAGCCAGATCACCATGACTATCCTGATCGGAACTGCAGCAACACATATTTTGAGGATGAATTTTTGTTCATTTGTTTTCAGCCAAATAAAATGGACCACAATATTAAAAACAAGGCAGTTTTTAGATCACACAGGTGATTTCTTACACTTTCATCTCCAGAATGAAACAACTACACTGAACTGTTTTCTCTGGACTGCTTTTTGAAACTGAGATTTTGCAAGTTCCAGACTGTTACAGCTGGTGGAGTTTACCTTTCAACATGAATTGTATTTTCTTACAGTCAAGAAATGTTTTCTTATCAAGCACAAAGCTGTATTTCCAGCCAAAAGAGAAAAAGTAATAAAATATTGCTTGTCTTATGGGAAAAACAGGCAAAGTGACTCTGGTTAAGAGTGGCTCTTTCTTGCCTTTTTGAACTCATAAAAAACTTAAATGTAAGCACTGAAGTCAAGACTGAATATCAAATCATTGGAAGAAAACCTCATAGGAAATAATGAGAAGCAGGCTCGATGGCATCAGCAACCTCCAGAGAGATCACTTGACCTGTTCTAGTCGTGAATTTTGAATCCAATTTAGGTATATATCAGAAAGATCTATCTCAAGCTGTGGCTGTAGTATATTATTTTCTGAAATTCCAATATACTGATGAAAGTGATGAGAAAAGTAAACAATGGCTTTTAATATGTAGTTATTTTTTTTCAGACCATTGTCAAAGCTTGCCAGTTTAATAGTGTAGATAGAGTAACTGCAATATGCGGTTATGCAGTGAGATGATTGTTTCTTATTACAGCAAAACTAAAAGGCCTTTTTGAAATAGCTTTAAAGGTACAAAGAAACAGTAGGTCTTTTATTCAAAATCCTTTCCTATTCAGAGATCTAATCTGATGACGGTGCGGAAATGAAACATAAGAGGATACACTTTGGAGTTTGATGTCATAGGTGCTTCTAATCCCCCTGACTCTTCAGAGCAGTATCAAGCTGTTGAAAATTGTGACAGGTAGTTAATTCTACTTAATAAATGCAGCGCCACTTGCTTTTCAAATGCCAAACATATAAATACAGTGTCAGTTAAGATAAATTCTGTCCCACTTTGTTACCTAAAGTCTAGTTTAGAAATGCTTTTTTATTTTATCTCTTCTGCTTTTCAGGAGGTAATGTGGTGTTATGTTTGGTGGCTACAGTCGACACAATCCATTTTTCTTTAAGTTACCAATAGTGTTTTCTTCAACTGAGCTCTTCACTTATCCTCTCCTGTTACTTTAAAACTCCAAACAATAAATGCTTAATAAGATTATATCCTGATTTAGCTGATCTTTGATTTTAATTTCTTGCCTATGCTATATGAGTTCCTCTTATTTTCATATAAATTAATTTTCATTGCTAGTATGCTCTGTGAATGCAGAAGAATGATTTGTCATCTTCACAATTATTTTTAAATGGCTTCTTTATCAAATTTACTCCAAATGTAGTGGATATTTGTGTTATAATTTCCAGAAATTGGCAGCTATGCTTTGACTTCTTATATCATCATGCAAAAGGAAGTTGATCTTAGTTCTCACAATTTAGACACTAAATCAAATTTCTAGTGCAGATTCTTTGATTTGACCTTCATTTCATTTTTATTTTCCAAATTGCTGTTGTAATTTCAGTGCTGCAAAAGTGTTATGTCAGTCATTGATATTTTTCATAAAAAAGCTTGTCTATCTTAGGAAAAATGAAGTTTAAATGTCTCAAAATCATGCAGAGAACAAATAAGTAAGTTTTAAACACACTTTTTAATGAAAAAGAAGGAAACACTTTCCAAGAATATAAAATTTTCTTTTGTCAGAATTAAAAAAATAAAACTGGTTTTTATTCATATTATATTTAAAGTCAAATAAAAACTGATTTTATTAAAAAAGAGCTTACAGGGCAGAAAGAAATGGAGGTAGTTTTTAGAAGATTTTTATTTCCATGTTAAATCAATGTTTAAAAAAAAGAGTTGACTCTTTAAATTCAGTGTGGTATGAAATTTCCATTTTTTTCCTCACTCAAAATACATTTTTCTATAAAAACCCATATATTTTCATATATTAACTTTTAGACCAAAATGATATTTTCATGTCAAGCCCATGCTTATGTGAATTACAGAAAATATGGAAGTCCTTTACTCTCTGCCTTCTTGTAGCCCTTTTACTTACAAATTCCAAGTTTGATTATATATCAAAAAGGCTTTTAAACTCACATTTTCGAAGTGCCAAGTCTATATTTTTCAAAGTACAAAATTACATCCACTAAAACTAGAAGCTAATATTGAAAAATTAACCTTCTGTTTTTAAAGATGAAATTTGTGGTTTTTAGTCAATAGCAAAATAGTTTAGCTCTAATGGCTCTTCCTTTGGCAGAACAACAAATGGTATAAGACCACTAATATTAACCCAAATGCTTAAGGAATAGCAATTCAAATTATTGGATTTTATTCCCTTTATGTCAAGACATTCTGGAAGACTTGATGTATGACAATGTATGAGTACATTGATATCAATGTATGAGTAAACATGCAAATATTTGTGCCTCCTGTTTCTTTTTAAGTCTCAAGTCCTTGAGATACACCCAGTTAGCATGGAGGACCAGTAGTAGTAATTGGAGTACAGTTCTAGGCTCTCAGAACCTGGCCCATGCTGCTTTTGTTTAAAAGAGCTGAAGAAACCATGGATTTGCAGAACAGTCTGCGTGACTTTAGTATTTGTGGAAAAGAGCAGAAGACGACAAAGAATCGAAATGTCATCTCTTAAAAATCTTGACTAGGTAATGAAAAACAGCTGAAGTATAGCAAGGAGAGGAGTAAAAGACAATATTTGTAAAGAACAAAACTCTTCAAACATCCCTCATTTCTTTTTTAGTGGAACTTTTCACTATTTTCATTGAAATTCATAATAGACATGGTACTTAAGAGGTTTACTAGTGATACCAAGGTAAGTGGACTACCACGTAATTCAGAGTAGAATAAATATACAAATGACCCTAAGAATCTGAGAAAAAATGAACTGTTGTTATTCAGGAAGTATCAAGTAGTAAAAAATATTTTTAAGGAAAGAGTGAAAGAAATGGGATTATATACTTGGGAATGTTGCATGAAAAAAGTACTCAGATGTGTAAAGACTCCCATAAAAACAGAAGCAAAATTTTATTTCACAAATTTATAGCTATAACTGACCAAGCCATGAGGCAAAGAAATAGCCTACATGGCGTTGCTCCTCTCTTTCCCTGCATAATATAACACTCACTGTGTATGTGTGTGTCGCGGTTTAAGGCCTGCCACACAGCCCACTCACTGCCTCCCACGCCCCCTTGGCTGCCTGAGAGATGGGGAAGAGAATCGAAAGAATACAGCTCCCACAGGTTGAGATAAGAACAGTCTATTAACTAAGGTATAACACAA
>WYDI02033084.1:0-20143 GCA_009867235.2 Psittacus erithacus
GGGTGCCCAGAGAAGCTGTGGCTGCCTCATCCCTGGCAGTGTTCAAGGCCAGGTTGGACACAGGGGCTTGGAGCAAGTTGCTCTAGTGGAAGGTGTCCCTGCCCATGGCAGCGGTTGGAGCTGGATGAGCTTTAAGGTCCCTTCCAACTCAAACCAGTCTGGGATTTTGGGATTCTATGAAACTGAGAAAGGGAATATGGGACTGGATTTGCCAAGCTATAGCCGCCTGGGAGCTCATGCCTGACACTCAAGGCTCCTGTAAACAACCTCTGGGTATTTCCACTCTGTGCACAGAGCAAGGTCTCTGTCATACCACCACACTGTCTCTCAGTGCCTTTAGGAGCCCCTCTTGAAGCTGAACAAGTGAATAAGAGTTTGGGACTTTGGTGACTTGTGCTTTGATCAATGCTTTGAAAAGTGTGTCTGTGCACACATACATAATTATTATGATCCTTTTGCATCTTTTCTGAGATGATTTTATGAGTTTCATCATATCTGCTTGTGACTTTCCTGAAGTCCTGAGCGCTGTTATGTATTTGTTGCTGTTCAATTAGCTCTAAGGAGATAAGACGGGTATCACTAACATTTAAATGGAGTGGAAGAAAACAGCAATTTACATAAATTAATTAAGAGGCTGACCTCGTTCCCCAGTACTCCTTAGAGAGCAAATGAAAACCCCCAGTTTATTAAGTCAATACTTAGTTTGACACCTGAATCAAGCTTCCCCTAAATCAAATGGCAGAATTAATCCCCAGCAAAATGCACCATAAGTCCCTTCACTTCAGTCATTTATTTTTTAAGCTATCCCAGCAATTTATTTTTAAACATATCAGTACATTATGTTCCATGACATTTCACATCTACAAAAACACCATATGTATTGGCAAGTGATTACTCATTGAAAGTGCCGTATCATGGATGCAAGCATATCTGGCAGCCTGGGTTTTCCCCACCTCTTTTGGATCTATGCCCTTATTGTTTCATGGACACCTTCTTATCAGGCAAATTGGCTGAGTGTCTATTTTATCCCATGCTAAAGATGTATTTGAATGGAGCTTGTGAGAGCACACCTTTGTTCTGTGAGCCATGGAGGGTGATGGCCATGATCTACTAAGATTCAGAGCTGTGCTTTGTTGCTGGAGAAGTCACTTGAAGGAGATGCTGTCCTGCCTGGCCCCAACGTGTACATAGCAGGTCCAGTCCTACCTGTGTCATATCCCTGCTGCACTTCAGCTACTCCACCAAGCACAGCTTGGCAGCATCAATGGCTTCAGTGCAGCTTGAAGACATTATTCACTGTAAGGTAGTGAGTATTTCAGAGCTATCCCTTGATACTCACAACCCATAGGCAGTAACTTCAATAACAGAGCTGCAAACCTCCACCCCTAGCTGTCTTATGGCTGAGCTGACAGGAGCAAATTGGTCTGAAATATCCAGGTTGTAGGGAGATGGAAAGCGAGCAGCTTTGTTACTAGTGGGGGCTGTCTAGCTATGTGTAGGATTAACAGAGCTGGGCTAAGTTTCTTCTGCGTTGAGATCTCCTTCTTCTTTGGGGAGCTGCTGTGATCCATTTTCTCTCCACAAATCATTTACCCAAGTAAGTCCCTAGGCAAATTATTCCAAAGATGAATCTGGAAATGCTCATGGAAATGGCTTCCATACAGAGAAGTGCCTGAACAAGAAATATCCTCACGTATTGCATGCTTTTGCCACCTTCCCATTTATATTGCTGGCCCAGCTGTTGCAAAGAAACAGCAGAACACAGAAGTAAGGCACTGTTTAGTGGATCATCATGAATAATAGACAGTATGAACAAATGAATCCAGGTGCTTGAAGACAGAGTATAAACCATAATTAAAACCTAGCAGTGCTGCTATGACAGATGGTACAATACGTACCCTGAAAATTGTCCATGAACATTTATTTAATATCTGAGAACACAAACTGCTAGCAGGCTGTAGTGCTATTACCGGATCACCACTTCATCAGTAACATCCAGGAGGAAATTCTCTGGATTGCCTCATGATTCCCATAAAGCTCACAGAGCATCACATAATCTGATGCAAGGAAGACCATGTTCATCATGGATATGCTGACATGGATGCAAATAGGATACCCAAGGCAACATACTTTGCAAAGATAATAAAAGCTGGCATGCAAACATGCCTGGAAAAATCACAATAAGGTGTTTTGTTTGGTGGTAGGGACATGTTCTGGTATTTGGAGCGGGATTTGCAGTCCTGGAGTGGGACAGCGTGTTCTGCAGCACCGACATGAAAACATTGCTTAGCCTGTTCCTTGTTCCAGCTTTAAAAAGGCAGCACAAGAATAACTTCTGTATGTCCATCTGCAGCAGGAACCGAATTGTTCTGCTTTCCCACTAATACTGCTCCTGCTTTCAGAATTCATTTTCTGGTGCATATTTCTCCCTTGTCCATTTCTGTGACCCTGCTTACACCTTTCATGTTCTTGTTCCTGTCTTTGGCAAGCCAGGGCAGCTCTGTAGCTCTTGGGTAGCAATGCAGAGAGTTGGACTGTCCCAGGGGAGGACCTGGGCTCCGCTTTGACGGCAGACGGAGCAGCCTCTTGCGCAGGCCAGCTCTGCAGAGCAGTGCTCTGCAAATGTTCCTGCTATTTGTAATCAGCCGTGGTTGTCACACTTTGATATTTGTTCTTTATAAGCACTCCTGCAGAGCTTGCCAACAGGAATGTTTTCTACACAAAAATGCAGCAGCGTGTGTTTCAGACATGAATTTTGAACTTATGAGTATTCACGCTGGAAACCTAAGGAGTCTGATGTGATTAAAAAGTAGATCCACATCACACAGCTTGTTTGCAGTCAAAACAGTTCCAATTCTGAGTTATGAAAATCGTTAAGCCCAAGCGTGGTCGGTCAGCATCTCCTGGCACAGGCAAGTGTCCTCATACCAAGAGTAACCCTGGCATTAACCTATTCACCAAACAGGGCCAGCCGAGCAGGCCAGGCCATGCATGGAGCAGAAGGTTATTCAGCACAGCGAGGTGAGGTTAATAAAACCCCAGGCTGAGGAGAAGAAAGCTTTAAAGTCTTCTGCCTGCAGAAGAGATGTGCACAGCACTATGGGACGCTGTGCCTGGAGGAAATCCTGGGAAAGGCCCAATGAGGCAGTGATGGTTGCCCATAATAATGCTTGAGCTTAAAAGTAGGATGGAGATTTCTTGTCCTAGGCTATCCTGGCAGCTCTCATCTAAGCTTTCGGACCAGCCCTGGGCCCCAGGTTGACTCTTCTCAGCGTGCATGGGTTATGCTACTGCGAAGGCACCATTAACTCTGAATATTCTGGTGTGGAAGCTATCAAAGCTTTAAAAACTACACCATGCTCTGAATGGTGAAGAGAAAGAGAAAGCAATGTTCAGTAGCAGAGTGCTGGTTGAGCCGATATGGAAAACGACCTATTCAGGCAAAATAATGACTGGGGTGATCAGGACACTGCCTTTGTGTTTGTAACTTAAAATGGGGAAACTAACTATGGGAGAACCTTGAGGTCAGCTAAAGCCATTGGAGGTGCCTGGGAAGTCCCTGTCCAGTGAGGGTGGTGTGTGCTCCATGTCCCTCAGTGGATCCAGGTTACAACAGGTGGTAGTTCCTGTGAATCTGGCGCCATGTTCCAGAGCCAGGGTAGGATCCCTGGGTGCTTCAGCAATGTCCCAGTGCCTGGTATCCAAAATCTGTGTAGGTTGAGTTGTTCCAAGTGCTGGTTTTCCTGTTTGATCCTGCAGTTAGGTTTTTGCAGGACATGTGCACTGTCTGCTACTGTGCAGTGCTTGCAGCCCAGCGAGAACTCCGGCACAGGATGCTTTGGAGCAAGAATGAGAGTGATGGGCTGCCAGGGGAAGCATGTCGGTGCTAAGCCTCCATTCCCCCTGCATGGATGCATGGGAACAGGAGCAAGGAATTAATCTGGACTCCTAGCAGTGAGAAGCAGTTTAGGAAGCTGCTCCATTTCTCTTGTCACAGACTGCAGCTCCCAGCTGCTGCTCAGGTGCTGCTTCTCTGCCTCACTGCACTACAAGGCACTGGTGGAGAAGGGTGAAGAGCTCTCTGACAGCCACATCCTTGGCTTGGCACTAGCACTTAGCGATGGTTTTGAGGACCTGCTGCCTCCCAGCTGCACATCCCTGTCACCAAGCAGAAGGGTCCTGGGTTGGTCATGACATCTGGCCACCCTTAGCGCACACCAAACCTGCAGCCATGTGGCAGACATCACCAAGCACCAAGTCAGTGCATGAGATGCTGGGACCATCTTCATCATTTTCTGTCTCATTATTCTTATGTTGGCCACAATGAATGATGGACTTTTTAAACCCTGCCCATAAGTCTTTATATCCTTCCAGCCCCAAGCCAACCACAGAGGGAGCTAAGAGCATCCCAGCCATGTAAGGGTTGCTGCAGTTGTTGAGCTGGCTGCACCTTGGGCAACACAAACCAGCCATCTCTTCATGCACATCAGTCTGCTGCTCACTCATGAGCTTTTGAAACGCTGAGATGGACGCAGAGAACAAATCGTGGGCTGTCATGTAGTTAATTCTCTTTTCTTGACTACTCAACAAATGCTGCCTTCTGTTGTCTACCAGCCATGTAGGACCTGTGAAGCTACAGAGACTTAAGCAGCAGTACTCAGCTCATCTGCTAGGCTCGGTAGCTAGAAGACAGGTTGACTGCATGCAGAACTGTAGGCACAAGGTCTTAGAAAACACATCACAGACTCTCAGCCAGCTTAATCCTGTGTTTCAGCCCCTGAAAATACCTACAGGAAGGGAAATGTGTGGGAAAATCTGACCAAGTTGCTGTGCTTGGTTGCTGGCATGTACTTCCTTCACTGCTCTTCTAAAGCAAAGCTCCTGTCCAGGATTAATGCTGCTTTCTGCTGAAACTGCACAGAGCTGGGATGCAAGCCATGCTTTTGCTTGCTCTGAGAACCCCATTGAATACTGTATCACTGATCTAGAGCTCCAATGGGGATCTGAAGGTGTGCCCAGCTCTGCACTGGTATCTGCCAAGCCTGTGTGCTGCTTTCTGGGCCAAACATTCTGGGAGCAAGCAGTGTACACACAAAGGCTGCAGGACAGCCTGACCCCTCGCAGGCGAGCACAGATAGCTGTGGGGCTGGTGGTCACCTTAGATGCCAGGCCCTGCTGGAGTCATCCGAGGTAGGGTTGGACATTGAGCATCTTCTGCACTGATGATCAGTCCAAGAGTAATGGGGTCAGTGCATCCCTGATAGCAAAGGCACAGGCACAGTTGTGAGAGCGGGTGTGAGAGCAGCTTGCAACAGTCTGTTTTCCCCAGCTTGAAGGTGAAGCGGTAGCTAGCTGTTAGGAAACCCACTTATTGAAGAACAAACTGATGGCAGAACGGCTTGCTTGACCCAGACTCACAAAGAAGCTTACTGCCTTACCATAGTTTTCTGGCTCCCCCTGAGAGACTGCATTAGGAAAGCAAGGTCAGCCTGGCATCTGTTTTGTGCAGAGGGAGCAGGTGAAGACCTTTCCATCAGTTCAATCATGGCCCTTTGCCATTTTGACTGCTGTATGTCTGGATATGATAGAGACATTGAGGAAGTCACCCAGACCTGAACAGAGCTGCCTGAGGCACATCTCAGCATCATCATAAGCAAAAGCTTCATCCCACTCCAGGAACAGTTGCAGTCGCTGTGTAGGAGGTACCAGTTGCTGAGAAACCACCTCCTCACCATGTAGTCTGCAAATGAAAGTTATTCTGAGATACTTTACCTAATGGTCTTCATCGTACAAGTGAATACCTACTAGAAAAGATGACTGTACTGGATACAAAGCTTCTGGCTACCCCAACTGTTACTTCTGTTCCTGCTATAGGAACTCCACGGCTGGAGCTCTATAATCAAAACCAATTTTTCCTTCTCCATCTTGCTTTTCTTGCTTCTTCAAATTAGTGGAGTGGTCGTGTGCTTTCAATAGAGCTGCCCAGAGAAAGAGACAACCCATTTTTCCCCATTAGCTGTGCAGTGTATAGGAGCCAGCCCTTGAGTGAGGCATCACCTCAATTTCCCCCTAGCTGATTCTAAGGGAAAGCATGGAGATGGTAGAGATGAAGTTTTGTTCTCCACATGCTAACACTTCATTTTGCATGCTCTTTCACGAAGGCAACAGGGTAAAGCAAATGAGTCTTGATAGCCTTACCCAGATGAGTTATCATCTTGGCAGTTTATCCCCTGTTTCCCTTCATGGGTAGCTGCTTGCCTCAGAGGGAGGGATGAGAAGTCTTGATTCATGCAGGCAGGCAATGCTAGATGAAACATCAGATCATGGTGACACAGACAGGACACTCCTGGCCTTCTGTCCCACAGCCTCCCACAGCCATGACTTGCTCTATGAGGGAAAACTGCTTGGAAGCCATGCCAGGGCACCTATTTAGTCATAGCACTGAGATGGATCTGCCCAGATATTCTCCCTGCCTGACTTTTACTTTTTTAGGTAAAAAGACATTTAAAGTACTAAACCTGGCTTTTGGTGAACTGCAATAATTAGCTATTTCAATGGAAAAGATTTAAAATGACTGTTACAGACAGAATAGAAATTAAACAGGGTTTAATATAACCATATAACATAGCCACCCCTTGCCTGTAGATGGGCAATTGCTCCAGCTACCACTGCCCAGTCCCTTCCCTGTGCCTGCTGTTCACAGACCAGAAATGTGATTCTGGCCTGATCCAAACTCTTCCCAGCCATGCTTCCAGCTCTTGCAGCATCCTGTCACATGCTGTACTCTGATCTGTTCCCTGAGCAGATCTACTCCCTCCCCAGCGATAGGCATGCTCTGCCTCATCCCTCACACTCAGTCACAGGAGCTGCCCCAGGGAGCATGGCATGTGGGATTCACGGTGTAACACTGCCCGTTATCCATGTTTTCACTGCACAAGGGAGCTGTTGCTGGTGCAAAGCCTCCAGTTTGCATCCTGCATGGGCTGGCCCCATTCAGATGTGATTGGAGCTGAAGGGAAGGTGGAAGCATTGCAGAAAGATGCAATGCTCAACTGCCTCAAATAACCATCAACCTCTTGGTGGGTTTATAGATACCCACACCTCAGGCACACCATCTTTGAAGTCTCAGCCTGGGACTGGCTCTGCTGACAAAGTCCGAGGGCTGGTGTGCTGCTGCTGCATGCCCATGGGGTGTCTGTATGCCAGGCACTGGTGGGACTGGCCTGCCTCTCAGCAGGAAGATGAGCATGTGAGGACCAGGCAACACATCCTGCTGTGCAGGCAGAGGGGCCATGGTGGGTAGCCTGACTCTGCCACTTTGCCTGCAGCCTGGCAAAGTCTCCAAGAGCACAAGCAGGAATGGAGCTGTACGGAGCTGTACAGGGGTTCTGGGGGCTATGAAACACTTCTGACTCCAACACAGATTGAATCTTGGGTCAAAACCTTGAATCCAGATTAAAACCCTGAACGGAAGTCTGTCTTTGGAGCTGACCAGGTTTTGCAGATTTCAATGCCTAGGTTATAACATCCACCCATCCGTCCATCTGTCCATCCATCCATCCATCCATCTCACCCCGCATCTTTTCTCCCATTTCTCCTCTCTTTCTCTTTCCCTCCTTTATGCCTTTTCCTCCTCTCATGCCCTCTCTGTTTCCCTTCCCCAGCCTGGGCTGCAGCAGTAGCAGCAGAAGTGAGGCGAAATCAGCCGCCCGAATCGCGGAGCAGCAGGGAGCTGACACATCAATCACAGCTCTGCTGTTGGAATTAATGAGAGCGCCACAGGTTCGGGCTGTCACTCACTACCCTCACTTTGCTGCTTCCATATGGCTGCCAGCCGACAGCCTCACGCTTCCCAATCTCTGCCAATTACAGCCTCAGCACTCCCAACCTCCTCCTATTAGGCTCACAGCTTCATTATTCTAATTAAACCAAACAAGCTGAGCCCTCCCTTTTTCACTGTCGATGCATGTCCCTTGCATGCGTCAGAGCTACACTGCAGCAAGCCCCCTCATCGGGGCACCTTTGGAGAAGAAAAGCAGCTGGACAGCACAGGAGCATCGGGATGTCTTCTCTCCCAAACACTTTGCCAGTTCTTGCTCCTGTAGTTGGGCATGGGGGGACAATGCCCCTGTTTGGCAGCAAGTCCCGGGGGTCCTTTCTTGTCAGAGTAATTGTAGGCAAGGCTGGCTGGTCTCTGGCCTCCAAAACCAATTAGTCAGGAGAGCCCTCGATTGCATTGCCACCTTTTTTTTCAATTATCTTTTAGGTTTGCCTTCTCCCCCGAAGAGATGGAGGTGGCACCATGTGGGCATGAGCCCGCTGGGAAGGAAGGAAAGTTGTGTCTTTTCTGGCCTGCTGCAGCCATGGCTATGAGTGGTCTGCACTCTCCTGAGGCACAACTATGCTGCTTTGGTAACACCCTGGTTCTGCTTTACCTCCTACACCCCTCTTGCTGGCTGGTAATGACCTGATGCTCTAGGCTACAAGTGGACAGGACTCCAAAGGAGGGTTTGAGCAGAAACCTCAGGCACTGATGGGGAGGTGGAGTGGGGCATGCCATGGTAATAACTAAAACCGTGCTGATAACTAAAACCGTGCTGTTAACTGGCTGCTTTGAGCCCTGTCAGTGTTCAAGGTCAGGTTGGAAGGGGCTTGGAGCAACCTGCTCTAGTGGAAGGTGTCCCTGCCTGTGGTTGGAACTGGATGAGCTTTAAGGTCCCTTCCAACACAAACCAGTCTGATTCTATGATAATGCACTTTTGAACAGCTGGGAGTTTCCCTGCCCTTGTTTCCTTGCTTGATGTAGAATGAGTGGGTTAATCTGTCTGTCTGCTGGCAGGGATGCTGAGCTGCAGGGAACACAGGCAGCCCCCCTGGAAGCAGGGGAGACACGTCCTTCCACTATGGCACATGACCCCACTCTTCCACCAGCTTCTCCACATCCAAGTCTGGGCTGCACTGGCACACACAGACGTTCCCAGGATTGTCCAAGCCAAAAATGAGGATCGTTTGTCTGCTGGAAAGGATGACAAGGAGGATGTTTCACTCAGGCCACTGGGTAATCAGCCATAAGCAATCCCAGACTGCTGACATGGCCAAATTAGGACACCAACAGGACTTCTTCAATCTAAATCCACCTGTGCTTGGCCTCTTGCTGGTGCAGAGATGTTGGTAGATCAAGCCCTGGATGCGACTGCCCCCCCACCTTGGTGAGACCTTGGGCTGTAGGCACCTGCAGTGACAATGAGCTGATCCCAGCTGGGAAGGAAGGGAAGGGAAGGGAAGGGAAGGGAAGGGAAGGGAAGGGAAGGGAAGGGAAGGGAAGGGAAGGGAAGGGAAGGGCTCCTCTGCGGATCCGAGTGGTGCCGCAGCCCCGCTCTCCTGCAGCTGGCACTTAGGATTTGCTGACCTTTGGATCCTTTTAAATTGTTGCTCTCAGCGTTACTCCGGCAAGCACAGCCAAGAGATGCGACTGCTGGGTGGGTGCCAGAGCGAAGCCTGGGCTCCAGCCGAGGTGGCGGCTCGGGGGTGAAGAAACAGCAGCGATATTTCTCCATCCCTCCTCCCCCTCCGAGCGCTGTCGCACCGAGCAGCCTTCGGAAAAGCCTTTGTAAACAGGGCGATGCTGTCTGCCTCGAGACAGGGTTTACTTTCTTTTTAACCCAAATCTTGATTTACATTCTGCAAAAAGCTCCATCTCTGCGTTCATCTCCCATCTTCTAAACAGCCCCGATTTTTTTGTAAGTTCCCCAGTGTCTCTTCTCCCACCAGAGCCAGAAGCAGAAGTAGAAGCAGGAGGTTTCCCAGGCGGGTTGGGAATGGTTTATGTCATTAAAATACAGAATAATATTTAAAAACCGAAAAATCCCCCCCAAATTACTGCGATTCAGTTCTCTCAGATGCCTCCCTTGACTTCTCAGTCCCACCTCCCCTGACTCCACCAGCACCTCACAGCCCAACTCTTCCCTGTCCCCTACTCGTCCCTGTCACCACTGTGGGTTCACCCTGCACCCCTCCTGTCCAACACAACAGTGTCCGCAGCCCCCCAGAATACCCTGGTGCCATGTCCCTGACCTGGCATGGGGCACTGTGGGGCTATAGACAGGACCTGGCACGTGCAGCAGAGCCAATGCTCCTGCTGTGGTCCTGCTGCCTCTGCAGCCTGGCAGGTAGAGGTGGATGCAAGCAGCAGAGCCATGTTGGCTGTGGCACTGTTAGCATTTTCCCAATGAGTTATTACCAGGTTAAAGGGTTGTGATAGTGCCAATATCCAAAGCTGGGTTATTGTGTTATTAATGTGCGGCTGTCGCTGGCTATTAGCGCTGTGATCAATCCCCGGTGACAAGGGCTGCTTAGCCTGTCACACTTTGTTTTATCTTCCATTCTTAGACTTTTACTAACTCACAAATTGCTAATCCAATCTCTTATAACCCGGTTAGGGGAGGACATTGTCTCTGTGCTGTTCGGAGGCGGGAGCTGGGGCCCTGGGAGGGGACGTGCTGGTGGCAGGATAGGCATGGGTTTCTCAGGAGTGAGAGAAGCTGCAGTGAATACAAGCATGCTGCTGTCCCTGCCTCTGCAAGGAAACTCTCCCTAATGTGCTGGCTAAACCAGTTGTATGAAGCCAGTCTGATGGTGTCCTTCACCTTGCCTTAGCCTTTGGTACTGACTTACCTCTAGGTCACGTCCATGTCCTTGTGGTCCCAAGCTGATCTGGGAGTGACATCTTCATTTCCACATGGCCCACCCCAGTGCCATGACGGCAGCACTGAAATCTGCCCAAATGCCTCTATCAGGCATATCAGAAACCTCAAGAACTTTGGCACCTCTCCCCTGGAGCCTTCAATGGGCACAAATTAGCTTAAAACTTCAGTCCCAAGGATGAATCTGCACTTTGGAGCAACCCATTAGAAAGAGTTGGCAGCTTCTCTTTGACCTCAAGCTTGTTTCATTGCCCATTTATTGGAAATGTTGTGTTTCTCTTAGTCACTCCATTTCTGATCACTGACTACAGCGGTGTCTTCTTGTAGGAGAACACGAGGCAAGCTGAGGAGGGCTGTTCCATTTGTGCTCTATCCATCACGTGTGAAGACCCTGTTGCCTTCATACCAGGGCCACAAACTGCCCAGAAAGCCTGCTCAAAATGCACCACAGCCCATATGCACGATAGTCCTTTTGAGACAGAGACCACAGTATTAGATGAGGATAGAAAGAAGACTGACAAAGCTGGTGGATGTGCTCCATTGGGAACATTTGGAGTTGTGTAGGGAGTGTTGGGGTCAATGTACAGATAAGTGTGAGTGGACTGGAGTGTGGGTGAGGAGTTGGAGATGGAGTGAATGAGGCTGGAATAATGCTCCTCATAATGCACCCTGTGTGTAGAGGACCTCGGGGTGTATTCCAAGAGCCCTGCTTCTGGCCATGAGAAGGTGCGAGGATCCTGCCCACACTGTTCAGGCTGGCGAGACAGTAATTTTGCTGCTGTTGCTACGCACACACTGAGAAACTGCTTTTTGCTTCCTGGCCAAGACAGTTTTGTAACACCTCTGCATGCAGCAACTGCTTCCCTGCTCTGGGTGAACTGAATTCGTATGTGCACAGCCTGAAAGTCTGCAATAGTGCCCTGAGGCTTGCAAAAGGCATCCTATCAATAAATGATAATGAATCCAGAGTGAGAAAGCCAACCAGCAAGTTCCCGAGTCCCAGATGCTCCCAGCACATGAGGAAGAGCTCCCGGAGGATACACAGTGGGAGGACCCAGTGATGCTGAGTGCTGGGCTCTGGTGCTCAGGCTCAGAGCAGGGTCTGGCAGCTGCTGTCTCAGTGGGCAGGAAAGCAAGGGAGGGGAAGGCAAGTACAAGGCTTGACCTCCCTTTGTGCAAACAGAGGTGTTTGATGTGAGCACTGAATCGTGCCAAGGGGGCAGGGGATGTCGTGTTGAGATCTAATCCATGGTGAGCTCATCAGCAGGACCAGGGACAGCCATGGCCTTTTCTCTGGTACCTTGAGGCCTCTCCACAGATTTTGAGTCCTATTTTTAGGTTTTCATATCTCAACAAGACTCTGTGGAATAGCTTCAGATGCTCCCAGAGGCAGGCCTGGACTTCCAGCCCATTACAAGAGCTGGATACTGGGACTCATTCCCAGAGCCCTGCAGCATTTCACAGCCTTTGTCGTGCTGGAGAATTGTTCTTAGTAGTAATGACCCCTCCATGTGTTTGTGTGTCAACAGATGATGTGCAAGCTCCATACTATGGTGCTGCAGAATATATTCCAGTCAGTTATGAGAAAACTCTCTGAGCTAAATACTGGATGTCGAATATTCCAGAGGGTAAAAGTTATAACAAAAGGTAGGTTTCCACAGTCTTCCATGGTGCTTCCTAACTGGGCAGGTAATGCTTTGTTTCCCATTTTGTTTTTAATACCATGATGATAAGGAATCTGAGAAATTCATGTGGAAGACCAAAATCATCACTAACATATCCCTTACCAAGTGAGTTCATCCATTGGGCAATGAATGTGCTGAGCCTAACGCAGTTTTTACTCTGGGCATCAGATTAATCATTTTCTTATAGCTGGGCAGGTTTCCAGACAGACTTTGGTTCCAAAGCAGAATTACCCCTTTTTCCCCAGCCAATGCATGCATTGCACAAGTCCTTCGCTGCATTCATGGGTGTTAAAAAAGGAGCAAAATCAAAGAAATTGGAAAAAAAAAGGTTTGATAAAAAACCCCTATGCTTTCTCCACAGGAATGGGGAAATATGGCCCTGCTGAGGGAGAGATTGACAGGACTGTGCTGACTCAATGGCGAACAAGGTGTCAGTTATGATGTGGCTTCATCCTGCCCACGGATGGAGCATTGCCCTCTGCACTTGTAGCTGGAGATTCCAGCAATTACTTATGTTAGAGAAGGATGATTGCCAACATGCGCTCCTGATGGGCTGTGCAAGAAAGCACCATTAATAACCCAATCACTGAGCACCTTCCCTGCAAAAACCTGTTTGCAAAGACTAACAGCATCCGACGAAACAAAGCAGAAGGTGACAGTTCCCACTGTGCTGTGCTGCACCAGTGCCCTCCATCACTGGGGACATCATGCCTGGAGACCTTTCTCTCCCTGGGGAGCTGGTGTTGCTTGTCATGCTAAAGGGAAGGATGAGCACACCTGGAGCTGAGCCTGGTGCCAGGGAAGGGCAATGGGAGGTCTTTTTTCTCCCCCAGACTCTACAAGGTCTATTCAGGAAAACAGCTTAGATGTCAGCCCTGCTGTCACATTTGGGCGTGACAGGGCCAGCGCCGTGCTTCAGTCCACAAACAGGGGTAAGCACAGCTCAAGCACTCTGTGTTCCTGCGAGCTTTTAGATGGGCTTAAACTGTTTAAGCAGCTGCACTGCAGTTTAAGATTAAGCTGGTCTTTTGAGCAATCTAAGCAGTTTAAAATACTCTAAAGGCTTAACATTATAGCCAGTTTAAGTTGCTGTAGGGGCTTAAAGCAGTGATGTGCAGCCAGTATCTTAACAGGGTTTTCCACAAAATGTGTCTTTATAGCCTGTGATAAGCCCTATGGATCAGGGTATGTGTGTTTGCATAGGGCATACTCATCTGCCTGCCTTACAGGCATTTTCTTCTGACCTTGCACATTGCTGCTCAGATGCATGTTCCTGCCTCTTCACTTGGACCGCTGTGTCTGTGCCAGTTGGAGAACACTCTTGCTTTGTCTTGCAGCATCCTTTTCCTCTCCCAAGCACACCAGATACAACAGAAAGATTTGCTTTTTCGAACACACAGCCAAAGAAAGGGGAAAACCAGCTCAGTCTGACAAGCTTCAGAAGCCCTGGCCCTTTGTCTTAATGAGGCAACTAAATGTGGTGAAGGAAGAAGAAGAGGTCCTCCTGCATGCACATTGCCTGATGAAGCCTGAGCCCAGCCAGAGTCAAACAGGAGCCTTCAGAGCAGCTTAAGCAGAAGGGAAAACTCCCTGAGAGCATGGTTTAGTGGGGCCTTTAAAATAGGAGCCCTTGGGATGCTTCACAACTGCCCTCCAAGAACCACAGAGGCTAAAGGAGGCTTATGTTGCTTTAACTCTGCCTTATGACATGCTACAATCTTAAGGCATTTAAGTCCTTATGTGACACTAAGGGTTTAAGGTCTTATACAGCTTTAAAAGTGGATTAAATGCTCACTCACTTTTCACGTGGGGCACAGCACTCCTGGCTCAAGTCAGGGGGATGACAGAGCATCACTCACACAGTGAGGGCTTTGATCCAGTGGTGCCACCCCAGGAGGTCCCCACAGTCACAGTCTTCGGGGTCTCACTCCCCTCACAGCACCATTCCCATCTGGGCTGCTAGCACACAGCCTTGCAGGTGGTGGCAGTGTGGGAGCAAAACGGCGTTTCCAGCCCCTCAAAGCCTTTTATCAATAGGCAACATCATGAGGTCTGAGTATGAAGTGCCTGTTAAGAGATGAGGATGGTGCTCTGACCTGCGGGACATGCACCTTGATGCTGCTGGTGATGGAGAGCATCACTTGAGGTTTTCTGGTTCAAACACAATCTCCAGGGGTTCTTCTACTCATACCCAGCAGGATCAGTGCTGGATTAACCCCATGTCACTGACAATAACCTGTCCTAATGCGTTTCAGGTGGTAGGACACTTCCCCACAGAGGCATCTGCAAATGTGCATCTGTGCAGGTGCAGGTTTGGTTTATGTGTACAAGCAAGTTGTGCTTGGTACTGTTCATGCTCATATGGGAGGGAAATAACCATCAGTAAATGCAACCAACTTCTGGTGGGATGGATGCTTCTCACCACTGGGAAGGGGATCCAGAGCTCAGGAGGAGCCCTTGGATCACTGGTTGTACTTTGCATCCTCTTCAAGGCTCAGTGGGTGGTGTTGGTGTGACCATACAGCAGTTAACCCCACAGCTGCATGGGATCCTATAACTGCCCAGGGAGCAGCCAGATGCTTCCAAAGCCTGTCCTTCCACTGCACTGGAGGAGCTGAAGGGAAGCCTAGTGAAATCCCTCTCTGGAGTCCTCTAAATCTGACCTTCAATTATGGAGACAGCCCAGATGACTGTGATCTCTGCAGGGGCATCTCTGCTTATTTTGCTACCAAGCAGACAATCAGATGAAGTGGGTTTCCCCATCCTGTCCCACCTTGATCCCCAAATGGTGATCCAGAAACTGAGCTTGAATGTCCCCTCCCTGGCCTGCACTTCAAACAGCATCCTCCTCTTGGGAAAGCAAAGTCACTCTCTGAGAGCAGTCAGACATGGCCTTAGAAACCCAATGTTGTTTACCCACTGTGCAGCCCTGGCTCAGGTCACGACAGGGGCAGGCGCTGGCTCCGTCAGTGATGATACACAGACAGAGCGAGCTCCAAGGCCAAGCTAGGAGCCAACGCCAGTGTCGTGCTCAGGGCTCTGCACTGTCTCTCTGGACATCGAAGGTGACAGATGTCAGCTTGGATACAGCAGCCGGTGAGCTGATCCCAGCCACATGAGCTCGGGAGGAAATGCATCTCCTGGGCAGGACAGTGATGGTGTCAGTGGTCACTCTGGCTGATCTACCTGCAGCTCAGGGACCTCGTGCACTCCTCACAGCCTGATGCAATTCTCCTTTCCCTGATGTACAGCCCTCCCCAGACCTGCCTAAGGGCTGCGTTAATGCCGGGAGGCTACACCAGGATGCAGCATCTTGTAAAGATGGATTAATGCAACTGATAACATCATGCACACTAAGATGTGTGCAAGTTTGGATAGCACAAGGAGCAGTGGGACAGTGGGACCCAAAAAATCTCTTTTGTTTGGGCAGTATATATTGCTTCCCATGAAATGCTGAGGCTGCTGAGGCTGACAACATGAGGGTTTGGTTCTTCATCTCTTTTAAAGAGTCAGATAAGAAGTTCAGGCTGAGATGTAAATTCAGCACTTGATAACTCTGGGTCCAAAGCCTGCTGGTATCCATCAGAAAGCCCCCACAATTTCCACTTCAGGAAGGATCATCTCTTCAGCAGTGGGGGCCAAAACACACTAAGTGGCAAGTCTGCTGTATTTAGCATAGCTGAGTGAAGCCAATAGCTGTCACACCCTTGGCCCTAGTTCACTGGTATCTTGCTCAGATTACATCCATGCCAGTTTGGCAGGCTCAGATGCTTCTGCATCCAGGTCCTTGCAGCAGACATGCCTTGCTCCCCTTGGCTGGACCACGCGCCCCCAGGACTCAATGCATAAGCTGTATTTATGATGCAGCAGACGGAGCTGTTACTGCTGCTCTGCTCTCTTGGACTTTGTGGGGAGATGCTCATGCCAGAAGCTGGTGTCTGCCCCACACTGACAATTCAGTAGGGCCTGGAGGAGTGACCATATGCTGGAGCACCATCAGGTATCCTCTGGCTGGTTTTGTGGCCTTCGCAGAGTATCCATGTCTACCCTTGGCATGCCCACCCGATGCTTTCAGGCAATTAATGTCATTCATGTACCCACATGCACCATAGAAAACATCTGGGTTTGCAAGAGGAGAGAGCTCCCTACATTGGAATGCGGGGCTGCAAATGCTGCAAACAGCTATTTGGGGTGTGGGCAGGGGACACTACAGGCTGGACAGTCCCTGCAGTGGAAACTTCACTGGGAAAAGTGCCTGTGCATCTCTTCAGTGCTTGTCTGAGTATAGGCCGGGTGATGCCCTCCTTCAGTTTTATGGTTCTGAACTCCGTAGAGGGTGCAGCATTGTTACAAACACAAGTAACCTGCTGATCTCCGTGGTTTTTAAAGGTGAGTTTGTTCAGTTCGCATTCCTGTGTCCTTCCTACCAAAAAAAAGAAGCAACCAAGGTAGAAAAGCAGAGCAGCTGTAAACCAAAATTGCTTAAAATGCATTCCTCACCCTCCCTTTTGAGATGAGATCACAGAAAACAGGGCTTGCAAATCCGCACCTGGCAAAAGCATCATTGGCGATTACAGCAGGTGAAGCGAGTGGAAGCCTCTGACAAATGCCACGTTGTATTTTTCCTGCACATCTATTTTTTCCTGCGTATGGAATTTGAGCACGGAGCTCTCAACCCAGGCAGCCCAGCTGTGCTATCCTACAGACCTGAGAGGAAGAGCTGAGTCAGGTCCAGATTGAGAGCTGGCTTGAAATGTACTCAACTGTGAGGTGCACACCCACCGTATGTGGGGGACTTCATGATCACAAATGGTCTGCATTTCTCATGCTGAGATTCTGCTGTCCGTGTCATCATCCATACAGCTTCGCTCAAAAATGCCCACAGTATAAAGAATTCCTTCATTATCTAACTAAAAGGCTGCATTTCAGGCGATGCATCTTATAAGCATCATTTTCCCTTCACTCCTGCAAATTTGGCCAGTTGAAATGAGCAGCTTTTGTGCCTTGAGCAGCGGCAGAGGCTGCACAGGAGCTATCAGAGCCCCTGGCTCTCTCAGTGTCTCTTTAAACCAGCTTGCTCATTCAGGTGCCCCAGTGTGGATGAAGTTTGGGCTCCTGTGATTGTAATTCTTGTACTTTTAGTAGGTCTGGCTGCACCCAGTGGATTTTTAGGACCCGAGACTGCTTTCCATTCTGCACATGAGCTGCGGTGTTTCCAGCAGGATCTGGCCACCTCAGTAACATGTGCACCTACTTAACAAAGAAACTTTATTTGTATTTGAATGCTTTAAGTCATCTCCCCTGCTCCGTTAACACTAATTTAAACCAAATCCTCGAGAAATACTTGGAAGACCACTATTCCTGTTAAAGATTTTGCACCAACCCCTATCAGCAGTGGGCAGAGAAAGCTCATTATCCGCTCCCTAATGAGCCACCCAGTAAGTCAAGGAAACCTGAGACTAATAAGATACCCAAACTGAGAAGAATGAAACACTCCAGTTTTCAAAGAGGAAAAATTTGGAAGGACTCAACAGAGCAGACACAGAAGGGCTTCATGTGATCAGGGCTACAAAACCCTCCCCTGATTTCCAGGCGTCTGACTCTACATCACGTCTCAACCAAGAGATGCAAATTCACCACTTCCCAGGGACGCTAGAGACTTTGTTGGACCTTTCTCCTCTGCTGTGCTGCACACACTGATCTGATCTCCTCACTCCTTCAGCTCCCTATTTCATATCCCTCATGCAGTCCCATTCCTCTTTCCTATCTTGTGATGCTGACCTGGCTCAAGGGACCTGCTCTGCATGCAGGATGTACTGAGCTGAGCTTCCCTAACTGGAAAGGTTTATCCCTGCAGTTGCAACTAGGCAGAAATACACACAGGGACACGCGTAAGCGCAGGATCTGTGCATCTCTGGGAGATCTCTTTGCTGGGCATCCCAGCCTTCGATGCCTGCCTCTGGACCAGAGGCGCATCCGCAGCTCCTGTGTTTTCTTCCTCAGAGATGACTCGCACAAGCGTTTCTCAGGTGAAAGCTGCATGTTCCTCTGCCCGCTGCTACACTTGCTGCGAGCTGTAAACAGATTAAGTGCAGCAGTCAGCTCGGGGAAGCTCTGCTGTCTCCCTGTTTACAAGAAGCTTTGCCCCCATGGCTTTGCACTCTCTCACACATCTACCCAACTGTCACCACTGCGTGTATAGTTGCAGGCTTCCAATGACCCCATGTGCAGGACAAGGGAGACATTGTCAGGAAGAGGATGCTGTTTGGATGTACAGTCACTCTAATGATGCCTTAGCCACTGACTGTGGTTCGGCCTCACTCTCAGCAGAGAAGGCTATCATGCAGCCATAGTCCATCTCTAGGTGCTATATTACCCATTAGGAGGTGATTTTCTGGGCTCCCAATCTATTAATTGCACAGCCTCCCTTCATTCAGCATTTGCATTGGGTATAGGCAGGGCCAAGAGCTGTAAAGTGCTGTTTTAACTCATCCCTACTTGTTTTGCAGTGCTGAGGCTTTGTGCTGATCCTGCCTGTGGAGTTGAAAGTCATGCTGAGCAGTGCAGGGATGTGGGATGTGACTGGGCAGCTGCAACTTGTGCCTGCAGCCAAATGCAGCACAGACCATCCCAAGTGGATGCCTCATACATCAGGTACCTGATCACCACACAGCAGCAATTGTGGCTAATTGCTGCGTGGCTAGGGCTACATAGACAGAGAAAAGGGCTAGCAGAAGGAGAGAGCTGCCTGCTTAGGTGAGTATTGAACATACATTGGGGTACACCCAGCAGCTCTGGAGAGCATCTCTGCTCTCCCCTAGTCCCTGCCACTGGGTTCATCCCTTTGGAAACCAAAGGACAGGGAGAGCTGGTGTGTCTCATCATTGTGTTCCAGAATATACACCTCAGACCACAGGTGTCTCCCAGACCCATGATGTTTGGTCCGGCTACATCTCACATGCGAGCAACAGCTTTACATTTAGCTGCGCTAAACTGAGGAGGGGGATGCTGCCACTCTGTGTGCTTCAGCTTCTCAAATGCACACTGGCTCTTGCACACTCAGATGGACATTTTCAAGCCTTGGCTGTGGGTGTGAAGCTTCTCCATAGCCCTGCAGGTGCTGGCACTCCCGACCCTGCTCTCGGACACAGGTCAGTGCTCATCTAGAAAACACAGAAATGATGAAGTGCAAAGGAGTTGAGTGTGAGCCCATCTCTCCCTGATGGCGCCCTGTGCTGTGCTTGCGGCATTGGCAGCCTTCCCCTGCTGACGCTGAAGGGAATGTCTGTTACTTCTGCTCTTAACAGAAGCACGTGTGCTTGAGCACCTCTGGCTGGACAGAGCACCGGCATGGTCATGACACCCCTGACCTCCCCACAGACCTAAGTAGATATATAGACACGTGCCCTGCGGGTCATGCAGAAGCATGGGAGCATGCACACATGGAGATTGACACTCAGCTGTGCCCCTGCATGCACAGGTATGTGTGTGCGTGCGCACCGGCACACAAGCAATGCACACATGCACAAACATATACACACACATACATTCACAGATGCACATGCACATGCACATTGGCACGCACAAAGGCTCTCTCATGGGCAGTTCTGCTCTTGTTCACCCCTGGCTCCAAGCACAGCCCTTTCACACACTGACTGCTGCTGGGGGGAGACTGAGATGAGCTCTTAGGCAGACGCTCTTCCCTGGGAGGGTGCTGAGGCGCTGGCACAGGGTGCCCAGAGAAGCTGTGGCTGC
>WYDI02033086.1:0-139793 GCA_009867235.2 Psittacus erithacus
GCACTCTGGCCCAGATAGGCAGTGACTCTATTTGGTGTCCTTATTTAATTTTATTGCAGAGATCCATCTTCGCCCACCCCTCCCCGCCGAGCCCCCCCTCTCCCACTCTCCCTGCTGGGTTCACCTAATCATGATAAATTCATATTCATTTCCGGGCCTGCTCCGGCGGGGGGAGCAGCTCCCTCGCATTCACCCGGCTCTGCTGCCATTAGCAAATATTTACTCAAGAATACGAAACGCCAGTGTTAGGAAGCAAACGCGCCCCTCTGCACCCCTCTTCCCCCATACCTGCATGAGAACAAGTGTGATGGCTAAGGATGGGTCAGGATAAGGGGCAGTGGGGGGAAGAAATGCCTAATGCTCAGAGCTGCAGTGATTTGTCTTAGGGGTTTTCTTCCTTTCACCTCATAGGCATAGATGGCTGGGAGGGTGGAGGGGAGACAAGGAATTGCCAAAGCTCCCAGTCTGAAACACCTTGGGGGTGCAAAGATGATGGGGTTCTACAATAGGATCCAAGCGTCCATCCCAGCTCCCTGACTTTACACTTGGTCTCTAAGTGCTGCTGTGTTTGGGTTTATGTTTAATTTTCAGGATGATCAGACTCACAGCCAGGGAGGGGGTGTGCTGAGGAGAAGGGATAGCCAAAGCCCCTTCCTGGGCAGCAAGAACCAGGCAACACCTCATTAAAGATACCAAAAACCATCTTGGCTCATCCTCACCCTGCCCCTATCCTGGGCGCTTGGCCCTCACCTCCTGCCAGGCACCCCAGGAGCCCATTCCTTGTACCTTCATCACAAGTGTGGCACCCTGAGGTTTAGAAGACGCAGGTGTGCTGAGGTGGAAGGGTGGCCAGGTCCTGCCCTGCTGCAAAGGCAAAAGAGAGGTCTCAGTGGAGACCCCTGGCTTGGAGTCTGCAGGTGACTGGGAAAATAGAAGGCAGGATTAGGGGCACAAAGAGGAAACTGTGTGGGGAAGTTGTGTCCCCTCTGTCCAGGACAAGAGGCACTGCCCAGCTCAGGGCTGACTCATGGTGTGCAGCACAGTCCAGCCCCTCACATTTCTTCCCTTGCACTAGGACAAGGGAGAAATGGGAGACTTCAGCATCCACGAATGCCACCTCCATGGACCATCTGCTTGTCGTGCTCCATCTCCTGCCCCTCTGCATCCAGGGGTCGTTCCTATCCATCCTTAACCCACCTGACTGCAGCTGACCACAGGAGGGCCCTCTGCCCTCTCCAAAGCTCCCGGGCAGGGATTTGTGGAGTTGAAGGGGACAGACATCAGGCCCCTTCCCTCTCAGAGCAAGGGGCTGGCAGTATTTGGCCTAAGTAGCCTCCACAAAACTTGTATGCACCAGGGCCCCCCTCACTGCCATTTCCCGAGGGATTGGTCAAAGAATCGTGTTCCTCAGCAGCCCCACACATCCCTATGTCCCTCCCCACTAAGTAAAAGCAGCACAAGCAGCAGGGCCAGGGCTTTGATGTGCTGCTGCAGCACCCATTTGACACCAGGATGGAAAATGTGGCCCTGGAAAAGTGGGGTGACAAAGGGGAAGGAGCTAGGGGCAACCAGTGTCACATCTCCCATATCTCCAGTGATGCCTCCAGCATGTGGCCCTGGTGAAAGGGGCAGTCCCAGCTCACCAGGAACAGCTCCTACACCCCAGTCCCTGCCCCAAACCAGGCAGAAATAGGCCCATGCCTAGGGCTGCTAGTCATAAAGCTCTAGGACAAGTCCTTCAGGACCATCCCAGCACCACTAGAAGGAGAGAGAGCTCCCATCCAACCTCCTTTTGAGACAGGAGTATCCCCAGCCCTGGACAAGGCCAGCTGTGGCCCTGCCGGTCCAAGCCTGGCTGACCTCGAGGATAGGGACTCCCCTCTCTCTGGGGCTGGTCCCTGGGCTGCAGAGCCCTCTCTGGCAGTGTGCTTTCCCTGGACCTTCCAGGCCCTGGGCTGAGGCTGACCCAGCCCAGTCCTCACTGGCTCTTCCCCAGCAGCCTCTGGCCCCCTCCAGCTTCTCCATCTCCTTTTTGAGCCAATCATCCTTGCTGCTCACCTCCATGTGCTCCCTTGGCTTCTAGGTTGGTCAGATTCCCCTTGGACCAACCAAAGCAATTCCATGCTCAGGAGGCTGAGTTGTGTGGCAGCAGCCAACTCTCACATACCCTATTGTTTAATGAATACAGAAAAGCTGACAGCAATCCCTTGCGGACTCCACACCTGAAGTAAGAACTCAGTCCAAGGCTCAGAGCTTGGGAATCACTCTTTTCTCTGGGCATAGCCAGTCCCAGCTCTGCCACATGGCCAGTTGGATGCCAGGACAGAGCCAGGTCCTGCTCTGCCATGGGAGGATGGTGGTCAGCAACTCCCTGCTCCAAGAGCCAGAAGTGGCCATCCAATAGCATGAAGGTCTTCACTGCCTTCTCCCTGCCCCTACTGAAAACAGAAAAATTAGAGAGCACAGGAGGGGCTCCCAGTCAGCCAGAGCACAGGGTCCCAGACACTGCAGGGCAGACAGCAAGAAGACAGAGATGCCAAGGAAAGAGAGAAGGGATTTATTATACTTCAAATTTCAAAGCACCAAGACATGCCAGAAGACATTCATTTCCACTGTGTGTTCAGTAAAGGCTGGGTTGACAAATGACACTGCTGGGGTCAAGGCCTCCCCAGCCCCACTGCTGGTGCCCAGCACCCACAGCTAAAGTGCAGCAAGAAACTGTGGAAACCCAAAGGGTTCGATGCCCTTGTGCCTGCCCTAGCAGCAAACACACAGCTTGTCACTGCAAGAGAAAGAAGCAGGAGGCCACACCAAAGCCAGAGAATAGCCAGAGGGAACGCTGAGGTCCTGGCACAGAAATGCCCACCATGGTGTTCCGGCAGCTCACGCCACAGCGCAGCACCTCTGCCAGGAGGAATCACTGCAATACCCATAATGGAGACAGAGCACTGAAAGGGAAATTCATCTCCAGAATATAAAATAGTTGAGGTTTCCTGAGAAATAAAACCTATTGCCATGGAACTGATGGGGCCAGCCACATCCACATGAATATACAAACACACACACTTTCTCTGATCGAAGACCAGATGACTCCATGGCTTCCACACAAACACAATGGGAAAACTTTACTTCACCTGAATTAGAACTAAGCTATCTCCTTGTGTTTTTCTCTGCCTCGTTGCCCCCCATGCACACGCATCCCAGAAGGGTTACATTCTGTGCCATTACATTCAAACCCTTCCTGAGCTGTGAGGTCTGCTATTCTGCACTGAAAGGAAAGCAGCCTTAAGGCCAAATCAGGGGGATCATAGCTCTCTGGAGGATTCTTGGCATACAATAAGCTGAAAGCCACCAGGAACACCACTTTGGGTCCCTAAACCTCCTTCAAATCTTACTGGGCACCAGGGAAAGCTGGTGGCACTCACAGCAGCCTGGCCCCGTGCAGTGAGACCCACAGAAGACACAAGTCAGCTCAGATGGAGGAAGGACACAGCAGCAGCACAGGGGAACCCTTTGTGATTCCTGCAGTAGTGAGAAGGGGAAAGGCCTGTCCAAGGCCAAGCCAGAGCCCTGCTGCCTTCATGCCAAATGCTCAGGACGGAGCATTTGGGGTGTCTGTGCTCAGACACAGAGGAAGATACATCCAACTTCTCCCATTCACAAGCACTAGTAGGGGCTACACCACAAGGCTTTGCAGCCCAGCCTTCTGAAGCTTTCCCAAGGAGAACAGGACCAGGATACCTGATGGGCAGCAAGCCCTTTTGGTAAGAAGTGAGGGGCTCCTGTAGCATCAGGTAGTGATCCAGCACGGTTCTAGCCCATGGCCTCCCCTGGGTGAAGCCACACAGTTGAGACAGCAGCAGGGCCCCATGTTTGCAAGGAACCCCACTTTGCTGGGGTACGTCCTCCAGTTTGCAGTCAACACAGAGCAGCACTGGGGAGACAAGCATCCTTCAAAACAGCAGCATGGCAATGGGCCCAGGGTGCTGGGTGACAACCGGGTGTCACCAGTCCCGTTCGGAGGGCTCCCGGTAAGGCAGCCCCAGCTGAATGAAGACATCTTTCTCAGTAGGAGTGGGCAAAGTATGACCAGATGTCACCCTGACACCTCCGGGGCCCCGCATCACAGCCGAGCTGAGGGCATGCTCGGACAGGCTCATGCCCTTGGTCTTGGCCAGGGCCCGCATGGAGCGGTTGAAGTGAGCCGAGCCAGTGAAGTAAAGCAGGGCACAGGCAAACTCCCTGTAGGGCACCACGATGATGTCAAGCCGGCGGTGAAGCCGGGCTGGCCCAGGCAGGCGACACACTCCCAGGTACTTCTTCTGATCACCGTTGTCCTCCTGACTCACCAGGTCATCTGTAAGGAAGCCTGGCGAGAACACGCAGAGAGAAGCTGAATGGTAGAGACTGACACTCCCACCCTGAACTCCCCACTGCCCAGATAGCAGCTGAGGCGTCTCATAATGTGCTGTGGGATCCCAGCCACAGCCCTGACAGCCTCACATGGACAGGAGAAGCCATGTTGAACTGCAGCAGTACTCCCTCCTTAACACTGGGTGTGGAGCTGTCACTGGAGCAGGGCTAGGATCAGGGGCAGTACTCTTAAGGACTTACAAGACTTCCAGCCCTTCAAAAAAGCATTCACCCACCCTTCAGTGAATGCCATTCACCCCATTGCGTCCTCAGCCTGGCCATGCTAAGAACAGCTTTGAGCAGCATATGCCAGCCCTCAGCCTTCTTACCACTCCTGTGGAGGCTGTCAAGCAGCTTGCTGAACACCCCACGGTGAGACTGCCCATCTGGGTGAGTGACCAGCACATCCACGTCTCCACAGGTGGGCTTCCCCCGACGGTAGGAGCCACATGCCACACACACAAGCCCAGGTTTCAAGGCCAGGGCAGCTTGTCTGACCTCCAAGAAGAGGAAAAAAGGATGTATAGTCAGAGACTTGTCTCTTCATGCTCTTTCCATCAAGACAGCAAAGGATCTCGTGCCTGCATTGTGGCCTGTCCTGCATCTCCTGGGTCTGATACAGAGCAGATGCTTAGCAGGCATGGCAAACTGTACCACCTAGGAGCTGGGCTGCTGTCAGGAGCCACATCAGTAGGGGTGATCTCCACCCAGTCCTGCAAATGCCCAGCACACTGCCACACAATACAATCATCTACTACGGTGCTACCTACCATCAGCTATCAGTTCTTGGGGGCACTGGGCTAGAGCTGGGTTGGGACAAGAAACAAGATGCAGCAATGCTGAGAAGGCAAAGTACAGCACAACCTTTCAAAGCCTTTGGTTTCTGAGACAGCAGGAGTGAAGAATTTTATCAGCTCTTGTGGGCCAGAGTAGGCAAAGCTAAGCAGCCCACAAAGAGGATCAGTTCAACATGGTCACAGGTCATGTTTCAGAAGCAGAGAAGGGTTCATGAAGAGCCTCCCCAGCAGGGCCCAACGTAGCAGAAAATCTGCAAGCGTCCCTTGCAGTTCACTCCTGCCAGGAGCTCTGCCCCTGCAGGTGAGCTGGGCTTCCTGACCCAGAAAAAGCACAAATGTCCCAACATTTTAGACTCAATGGATGCCAACATGCTGCTGCCAGCAATCAGACACATATAATCAGAACCTTCCCTAATGCAGCCACCTCCAGGCTGGACCCCAGCTCCTGCTTTGTGCAAGATTCTGATACTTCAGTGCTAATTCTGATGGCTTCATTCATTAAATTCTTAAGAAAGGCTCGCAAGTCCTTGGACAGTATTCTTAGTGTGATTGTGCCAATCACCCTGCTGTCAGCAAATAATTAGGGGCTCAGCAATCCCAGTGAGGAGGCCATCAGAGGCTGGGGTTCAGGAAGGTAGTGTCCATGCCCACAGCCCCTTGTCACTCTTGGGGATCATCCTTCATTAGCAAGAGATAAACCCATTAACCTTTGCCCCAGAGGTGCTCCAAGAAGCCACAAGCCTTTCTCATGCGGAGCAAGCCCTCCTCTGGTGTCCTTGCCCCCCTTCTGGCTTTAAATGAAGATTTCTAGAAAACTCCCAGCCCCACCCGAGAGCCTAAAAGCTCCTCAGATCTCACTGTGACAGGCAGCACAGACAGTGACTAATCCCTCATTCTCTCTCCTGGGCCTGGATCAGAGGTGTGTATGTGTGTATGGAGGGGAGTGCAATAATCCCATCAAGATAACAATAGACCCACCCCCAAGAGCCTGCTCCTCGACCCAGCCTGCCTGAGAAAGGAACCACTCACCACCAGGATGGCTAATCCGGCACACGGGACTGACACCCCAGCAGGAGCCTGGCAGCAGCGTATTCTTCGTGGCCAGGCCCTGTAGCCGAGTGACAGGGTCACGCTGGCTGCTGCTTCCATGGTGATCAGAGAGCACAGGGGTAGCAATGACACTATGTTCCCCAAGCTCTCTGCTCACATTAGGGTACACTGACTTAACACCCCATAATCCTTGAGCATCATGGCTTACTAGAACAAGCAACACCCATCCGCAACCTGGATCCCCTTTGCTTCCATCAATGATATCCATGGAATCTGTCCCACTACTGACAACCTGATCATAAGGGGCTCATGGCTTCCTTTGCAAAAGCAGCACCAGGGAGACATCTCAGGGGCCTTGGTTGAAAGCACACATCTCAGAGAAGATGAGAGGCAGGAAAGAAGACCTGGGAACCTACTCATCTCACCATGTCACATGCAGCCTTTTTCAAAGCAGTGTAGAAGTGACACCTGTGAAGTATCCTTCTCCTCACCAGGCATTCAAGCTGAACCTTCCTAAGGGGCAAAGAAGGCATCTCGTGTGCCCATGGCCAAAAAGGATCCCCCAGGCACTGACCCTGCTCAAGAGGAGAGGCTGAAGAGCTCAGCTATAGAAGTGAGGGATGTTTCCACAGCACATACCCTCCTGCCAGGTCCCACCAGGTACAGGTACTCCACGCTGAGGGCTCAAGGCTAAGGTACTCACAGTGTGTTCTATTTCTGCAGCCTCCTCCCGAGGCATACGCTCCTGGAAATCTGTGTAGTGCTTCAGCCCCACAGTCTGCTGGTGGGTAAGGGTTGCCTTGGTGCGGATATCATCCAGTGTCCGGAAACCCTAGTGCAGAACATGTGGCAATATGCAAACATCTACCAAGGCTTTGTTCTTCAAACTTCCAATGAAGACTTGGGCAGATTGCATTTAACCTGACTCAAGTCCAGGCCAGCCATAGGTTCTGAGATCACATGCAGATCCAGTTCTTTTGGAACCAGACTTAGGGCCTGGTTCCCCAAGAAGGGATTTAGGCAATCCCATTACTCACACACACCTCTAAGTCCCTACCCTGCAATGACTAGGAATCTTAACTAAACCAGACAGAAGGCTACAGTTCTTAAGACAATGTGTTCCTACAGCTTGAAGGAAAACAGTAACATAGGTAAAGGAACAACACTCAGAATATCCCAATGAAGAAAAGCCTACAGCATGAACACAATCCCATTTTTAAGACAGCAAAGAATCCAGTCACAAACCAAACACTACAGGAAATCAGACTCCATTAGCTGTGTGCTCAGGAGACAAACTGTTTTTAAAGAAGGAATCCACTCAGTGGGCTGGGTTGCTCCTGTTGGCACCATTACCTCAATCTCAGTTTTACAGCTTCCAGATAAGGTGGACAGCTGCTCTGACAGCTACAAGAGCCAGTTGGGCCAACATGACAGCAACTGAATCAGGAGCTTTCATGGCCAAGATGCCCTGATTCAAGCCTGGCTCTTAGCAGCATCATAACCATAAGCAGTGTGAGAAGAGCTCCAAGCAGTGATGCTAAGGGAAAAAGCAGTGTGCCCCCACTAAACTCATTCAACTTTGTCCTCTACACCCACCCAAACTCAAGTCTTAGCTGGGTGCACTCCATTCACCCCAGACACACTCACAATAGGAGCCAGCTTCATAGCTCCTCCCATGAAAGCCCATCCATGGATATTGGCAACTGGAAACTATTTGTGCAAGTAATTCTCCTACACTGAGCAGCAGTCTTCAAACCACAGCCTAAGAACCTCTTGTATAAGGCACTAAACTTACCTGCTGGTACCACATCTGAGCTGTCTTAGCCCCTGCTCCCCAAATGTTGGAAAACAACTCCAGCACTGGCACACTCTCACTGATGTGATCCAGTTTGCGCAGGTGCCCACTCTCCAAGATCTCCAGGATCTTCTCAGCCATCCGCTTCCCAATCCCAGGGATTTTACAGGCTTCCTAGCAAGAAAACAGAGCTGCTACTGGAAAAGTGAAGATCACAGACAAGCTGGGAAGCTGCTACCCACTGAGTCTGGTATAGCCATTTGATTAGTGACTGGTAAATGGCAGGACTAGTTCTGTCTGATGGTCTCCTCTCTAGCCCAGGCTTACATAGGCTACATTGATTCAATGCTAAACGGAAAAGGACATGCATGCAGAACAGGACTGAAACACTAATACACTCAATGGCTGGAAGGTCACAGTCAGTAAGGCTCACATCCAGTTAATTTGATATATTATTTTGAATGGTGGCTAGTTGCTGATTTATCTCATGAGTGCTCAGGTCTGGCCCTAAAAGAAAAGGCACTTTTCTGCTGTTCTGAAAATACATTGGGGTCAATGAATCCCAACTCGCACTTGCTACACATCTTACATCACAGTCACCACACAGGAAGAAATTCCCAAGACAAGCCATTCCATGTACAGAAAGATGAAGAGATCTGGCTCATAACAGAGCTACGATGCTGAGTTTCTCTCCCTGCTCAATCACTCTGGGAAGGTGTTTTACCTGGTAAGAGGTGACTGGTTTGTGGTAGCTCTTGAGTGCATTGATGGCTTTGGAGTAGCCCAGAGATCTCCACTTGTCCCCCTGGACAGTGTAGGCCTTTGCCAGCACTTCCAGCTTCTCTGTGATGCACTCGTTGTGATTCTCCTTCTTGCTGTTGGAGGACTGGGCACAAACCCACTTGCTGGCAGGCTGGACTACTGTGGAAGAGCTGTCACTGGTCTCCTCTGATGATTTCACAGGGTAATGGCCAGAAATCAATGCTTCCAGATCTCCCTGGGTGACACCAACATCTTCTCCTTCACTGTCCTCATCACCAGAGTCTTTCTTTAGGGAGAGGTAGAAAATCAGCCATGTGAGAGTAAGTACATGCTTCACATATGTCCCCTTGGCACAGGCTGCTCCTGAGAGAGGAAGTCAGAGCATAACCAGCCTCCTGGGCACGCACTGCTCAAATTGCCGTCTCTGGAAGTGGCTGGCTATAAGCACACCATAGCTCTTCACATCTCAAGCTACACATGCACATCTCAGAGCACAGGAGACGAGACACTGCTGTCCACCTGTGATCCAAGCTCACATGCACCATCTAAGTTAAGCCCCTGAGACCTAACTGAAGTAAGACACTGCTTAAGTGAGCAACTGCTGCCAGCAGCATGGTATAACAATGCTGAAATGCTTGGCTGGGATTCATCCTGACACCTTGTTCCCCTGGGAAACCTTTCGCTGGTTTGGTGGCTGCATAGACACTTCTCACATTCAAACTCTGTACCTTCCACCCCATGATGCAGATGACAGGAGATAGGCACTGAACCCTGTTTTCACATTACAGACACAAAAATCTTAACAGGGTAGTAAATTACAACCCCTTCATTTTCCCCATGGCTATCTGCAAGAGAAAAGGGGAAGGAAGGAAAGACACAAAGGACTCTACATTCCTCAGTGACAGAAGAAAGAACCAATGTATACATTTGCTGATACCCTCAGCATTAGGATGCCTCTGTGTAGACTTAAGAAACAATGAGCCTTGGCTTCAGGTAACGAACAAAAGGGGATAGAAGTGGGAAGCTGCACAGAAGCTTTGCTCACTGAGGTCCTCCTCTCTCCTGATGTATAAACACAGGAGCTCACAATGATCTAAGAGCTTCTGTGCTGTGGAAGTAACCCTGAATGGCACAGGGCTGTTTGGGATCAGTCCAGCAATTATATCCAGCACACCAAGACCTGCTGTGAGCTTCTGCAGTGCATCAGCCTAACATCAGAGCCATTTCCTTAGAACCTGCGGTTCTGCTGGCTAAGCAGGTCTGCAGACATGATTCCTGCAAGATACGGAGCTGAAACTTTAGGAAGAAGAGGCGGGATATTTCCCTATAATCTTGTTTTGTAACTCTGAAAACTGGGTCAGACTGAGGATTTGATAGATTAAAGTAGTTTTATTCTCCCTGAGACCCTTGAAACACAACTCCCTTAAGACACTGTTCCCTCTAAGGGCAGCAAAGCCTCAGAGTGCTGTTGGTTAGTAAGCCCCGTAAAAGCATCTAAGTAGCATGTTATCCAACAACAACACAAAGAACTCAGCAGCTGGAGCACGCAATTCCCATCCTCTTGGTCAGCATTGTCACAGAAGGTGAAAGAGCACATAAACCCCTGACTCTCTAAGCTTCACCAACAAAGCTGATGGACTCTTTACAACCACGTGTGCCAAACCAACTAGTCTTCTAAGATACTCCAGCATCCTACAGACACTGACTTACTAGAGCTGGGTGAGACTGGAGTGTGCATGGTTTGTCTGGAGCACAACACAGAAGCCAGGATAGCAGCTGAAGCCCAGTAGCTGAGACAATGAGAGGAAGGCAGGTAACCTGGGATAACAGCCAAGGGCTCAGCCGGTGAGGAACTGGCACTACTTGCAAAAGCTGCCTTGCATAAAGCTACTGCATTCAGATGCCAGTCACAAAGCAGCTGCTGTAGTGTGGTAACAAGGTTTCCTTACAGAAGTTTACATTCAAACACAGAATTCCCAGGGCAGCCCCTGTACAGTATGAAACACTGGCACACTCATCACCTCATAAAGCATCCACCCAAGCTAGAAATGACTCTCTGCTTAAATGGAGGCTACTTCTAAGCTGAGATTTCAGCTTCTGTTGTAGCTGGGTTTCCAGAGTGGCTGGTACTGTCTTTAAAACATATTCCATGAGTTTTCTTCTCCTCCCCAAACTCACATAGTCCTAAGCTTGGGACAAGGGATTTTACTCAAATGTCTACAGATATTGCTTCTTGAACTAACTAACAGGAAATATCATTGCTTGAGGAGATTTAAAAGACAAAAAGGCAACAAGACTTCAGACTAGTGGCTGTCTGACCACCCAACATAAACAGAAGCAGAAAGCAAGGCAGATACCACAGGATCCACAGCGGTACAAAAGATCCTTTCTCCCATTAAGTCTGAGATTTGATAATAACAATTGCCACGAAATTAAGAGTTAGAAGAAACAGCAAAGATAAGGTAACTGCAAAAGTGATGCAGTTAAGAGGCAGCTGGCTCTGTCTATAGCACACTGGATAGTAAGTCTGGGGAGAAAACATCCTCCCCACACACATAGTCAAGCAAAAACCTAAATCAAAGGAGCCCTCAGTGGGCTGCCAGCTAGGGAGTAATCACAAGGGTTTGTGATACAAGATTTGGGACTGTGTTAGAAAACAGATGCCAGCATTACACAGCTGCTACTGCTCTAAGAGGTCTGGTGTAACTTTGCTGCAAGATAGATTTGAAGCCAATGCCCAAAAAGAATTCAGCAAACTTGAGCAAAAGAGGAAAGGAAGCAACCTAACAGCAGGCTGGAGAAGATGACTCACAGCAGAGGTCACTAATAACCCAGCACAGATATTTTAAGCACACCACCACAGTTGCTCGAGTGGCAACCTGATCCACTGCACATGTGTCTGAACAAGGCGCTGGCCAAGAAGTGGAGAATGGGTCAGCATGGCTCAGGCAGGCAAACAGGATGAAATATCAGAGACAGCTTCCTGAAAGGGAGATATTCTCAGGCAGGGAATATTCCTCAAAAAGATGCAGGGAAAACATGATCACCAAAGTGAGCCTTGGCTGCTTCAGCTGGAAATGTTCTGATGGGGACAGGAATTTAAGGGACCTTTTTTTCTACTTTTAACACCTAAAAGTGACAAAGAGAAGCAGTAACCACATGTACAGCCCAAGTCTACCAGCACCAACCCACTGAAACATCCAAAAACCTTCCATTTGCTAAGAAAATCTGGCATTGGATCCCTGCAGGGATGCTTTTAGCCAGGAAAAGCAGCATGCAGGATCTGTTCACAAGGAGAAGGGTCTGTGTGGGAAGCCTCACCTCTGCCAGCTGCTGCTGTCCGAGGGTGCCCAGGCCTTGCTGCGAGGAATCCTCCACCTGTGCTTCAGTATTTGGTTTCACTGCTCCCTCCTCTACTGGGGGCTGGATCTTTTCACTGCCCAGGACCTGCTGCTGCTCTTTTTTTGGCAGTTCTCCCTCCTCCAGGTACCTGCCATGAATCAGATGTATTACAAGGGAGGAGAACTTCTCAGCCCCCAGAAAATTGACTGAGAGATCATTCTGAATGTTTTGGGATGGAGCAAACAACTCATATGAACTGGGTCATAGATTAATTACTCTGGTTTTGGTTCAGTTCCCCAATTTTCATCCACCTTACTGGCCTGCAACTTCCACTCTTATCTACCTCACTCTTAGACTCTTTCTCCAAAACTCTGCCAAAACATTTTAATCCTAACCTGTGGCTGCCTGCTGCTCCATTCCTTATTTCCTCTTGTGACTAGATGTCAATCCTCTCTCTGCAGTAAGTAAGAAACAACATTTAATTCACAGCATTTTTTAAAGAAATCTCCTTGTATCACTGATGGATTAGGAAGAGGTGCTTTTAGCCCTTGTAGCAAGTGACAGGACTCCTGTTAGCACTTCTGGGATATATTCCATGTTTTGCTACCCCACAGAATGGCAACTGGTCACAAAGTCACTAAATTTCACCCTCTGTGTGGGGAAAAGTGACTTTGAGTCATTTCCACAGCAGCTGCAAGGAGTTTCAGTCTGAGATTTTGAGCAGAGGTCAAATTTTAGTACTGCTCAGTTTAGGACAGAAGTGCTGTAGTGAGGAAAGACATGTGGCATTTCCGTACCTGCGAGGGATAAAGACATGGTAGCCAGCAGTATTCAGCAACTTCTGGTCTCTAATGCAAGCACTCAGCCAGGATGCCTTCACTAGCTGCAACCCTGAAGGTAGCTTGGTTAATTTAAGGAGCCGAAAAGCCCGATCACAGTCCATGTCTTCAGCCACAATGACGTGTGTCACCTCTGAGGAAAGCTGGTTGTGTACAACTCCTCCATTCTGGACAATCTGCTTGTGGAAGATCTCTGCCCTGGCTTGGCCAATGCCAGCTTGCAGCACATAAACAGTAACTGGATTCAGCCACTCTGCTGAGGAAAACACAGGGGCAGGAGCTCAGTGACAAGAGAAACAGTGTCCCAAACCAGTGGGGCTACATATCTCACATAGGACTTCATGGCATCCACTGTGGCAGGCAGTCTTTGGGGGGCACCAGCTGGACGCACCAAAGCAGGCTGGCCAGGATCTCTACAGAAAACGCACTCAGAGGCCAGAAAAAACCTTTGAGAGTACAGCGCCTTGTTAGCAAGCTAGGGTAGGAGTATTATATTCCATGTCATGGGTGCACGGGACTTACCATCAGGTATTTCTGTTTCTTCCTCTTTTGGGATCTTTGAAGGGATGCTTTTCCCTAAATCATCTCTCACTTTCTTCCTCTTGGGAAAGGCTTTGACAATCCCCCGTGGCTCCATAGGCCTGGTGGGAAGTTTAGCTGCAACTCCTGAATATCAATAAGAAAGAGTTGATTGCTTACACCAATGTCACACAAGCACAACTTAAGCTTCATTCATTTTGCTCACTCTATTTGCTGTTTTGGAGTTCTTCTTTTTTTGTTGTTCTTGCTTTCCAAAAACACTTGCCCTGAGGGAGATACCTGGAAACCAGAACTGCAGCCCCCGAGGTCAGAAAAATCAAAGTTAGAAATCACCAAAAAGCCACTTAAGAAGACCCTGCTAAGACGACTAACGCTGAGTTCTTACAATAGAAAGTATTCAACTACTTTAGCATTCTGGAGCTCCTTCCTGCCCAGCCAAAAGCAGCAACTTAATTTCTCTTATATTTCTTAAGCATGCTCCCAGGAGGGAAATGCCTCTCCTGCCAGGGCTGAAACCCAGTGCCTGATGAGAAGAGATGAAACAGCTGATTGACACAAAGTGTTTTATACAGCCGCAGAAGGAAACCCCCAATGTGGCTTCAGCTGGAAACAGCAAACTAATAAAGAGTAACCAGCCAAGTTCAACATAGGCACAACTGTAGCTTTACCACCACAAGCCTTGCAAAGGCAAACTTTGGAGCTTTAAATACCATCCCAGGCTACCAGAAATTCAGTTTTCCATAGCCCAAACTACCCCCTGAATCACATGTATATCCCAACAGCACCTTCCACTCGGCTGCAGCATCAAGTCAACACCAACCTGGCTTCCTCTCTGCGCAGTACCTTGTGTTTCGCTTTGAGGTTTCTCACACACAGACCAGCACAAACCTATCACATTAAACCTGGAAGAGCTGAAAATCATCCCACCTGATTGTGTTTTCTCCCTGTGGTCTCCTCCTCACCCCAGCATTAAACATAATCCTCTGGAAGCCCAACACAGACCTGGACTCAAGCCCTTGCTTCTGCAAGGGAGAAGAAACCCTGCTATGTTTCTAAATCTCAGCTTCACACAGATGTTCCTGTTTTCAGGACATTTTGATCAAAAAATTGCTCTGAAAACAGTAATATTTAAAGAAAAACACTTCACAGTAAACTCCCCCAAGCTTCTATGTGCCCCAGTCCTTTTTAGGCCTCAGAAGACCACTTTTCCAGGTAGTACTTAACAGCCTAAGACCAAACACATGTGAGGTTACCAAGCTTGCCTTGCCAGCACCGTTAGGCCGCGAAGGCTTCAACACCCCCAGCCCAGCGGCATCCAGAGCCTCAGGGAAAAGAAACGATTCCCAGGAACCCCGCGGCTAGGCCCAGGGAACTGAGGGCCAGGGAGGGAAACGGGACAACCCGCGCCACGGCCTGAGAAGGGCGGAAAGAGGGCGAGACCCCCCCCACCAACGGGAAGCAGCCAGAGCCCCCCACGACCGAGAAGGAAAGGGTCCCCCCAAACCAGACGCGGGGCGCAGGGTGAAGGCAGGACCTCCTCTCACCTACGGGCCGCGCCGGAGCGGCCGGAACTACTTCCAGGCGGCGGCCGGAAGTGTCCGCGTTGCCGTGGCGACAGGGCCCAGGCGCCATGGCGGTGCGGAGCTGGCTGGAGACGCTGCGGGCTGCCAGCAAGACAGCGCTGGTGCAGGACGGTAACCGCGGCGGGGGAGACCCCTTCTGCCCCAAGCCGTGCTTTGGGGTGACCCAAAGCTGGCGGAAAGGGGTGGGGTGGAAGCTCCCGGGGACTGTCCGGCACCCGGAAAGGACACAGGGCCATCAGCGCAGGGACGCGGTTCCAGTCAGTGGGACAGGGCGCCAGACAGTGGGATAGGGCCATGCATCCAGGGATAGGTGTATTCCTACTTAGCTTCACCACCCGCCTTGCCTCTAGGGAAGCGGAAAATCCACTACCTGTTCGAGGATGGGAAGGAGATGGCTGAGGAGTACGACGTGAAGACCGGTCAGTTAGTGAGTAAGTGTTGCGCTTAGCTGGCCCCAGCAGATGTGGGTCTGCACTCCTGGGACTCATCAGGAACAAATTGCCCCTGAATATTCTGGACATATGCATGCCTGCAGCTGAATGTTGTGGGGACATAAGTATGATTCGGTTTGGGCCCAGGGAGCTCTGATTTCTGTGGCTTAGCAGATCTTGGTTTAGGCCAGGATCTTTCCCAAACAGCTCATCTGACCGCTGAGAGAAGTGAAGTCGTCTAGTCTGGAGAACAGAAGGGTCAGGGGGGACCTTATCACTCTCTACAAGTATCTGAAAGGATGTTGTAGTGAGGTGGGGATAGGTCTGTTCTCCCAAGTAATAAGTGATAGAACAAGAAGTAATGGGCTCAAGCTGCATTAGGGGAAGTTTAGACTGGATATTAGGAAAAATTTCTTCACAAAGAGGGCAGCGAGGCGTTGGAACAGGCTGCCCAGGACAGTGCTGGAGTCACCATTCCTGGAAGTGTTCAAAAACCGTGTAGATGAGGCCCTCAGTGACATGTTTTAGTGGTGGACTTGGCAGTGCTGGAATAATGGTTGGACTTGATCTTAAAGGTCTTTTCCAAATGAGTTGATTCTCTGATTCTGTCACAACAGACTTGGATATAATAAATGGGATTGCCATCTTGCATAGCCAGGCACAGAGCCTGTAGCGCATGCTGGGGGAAAATAGTCTTTTTGGTGGCTTCTGCAACCACAAACAAACAAGGTGTCAGTTATAGCTCTTGTCCAAAACCACATCAGCTGCAGCATGAACCCCATCATCGCTTCAGCACCAAGTGTTAAAAAAGAGGCACTCTTCAGGAATAGGCCAGCTAACAGATCCACTCAGGCCAAAGTGGAAATGGCTGGAATTAAGATTCGTATCATCTCAGTGCGCTGCGCAGCTTTGCCAGTCATCTGCTGGAGGAGTTCTTATAAAGCAGAATAATGACAACCCTTCTTCTCCCTTCCACAGGTAGAAGATGGCGAGAGAAGAACACCCTCGGGGCCTCTGGCAAGTGGCAGGTTGAAGTGGGAGAGCCAACCTCCCCGCTCTTGGGAGCACTGGAATCAGAGCTCATAAAGGAAAGCAGCTCCAATGTATGTAAGGGTCTACAAGCATGACTTCATCTAAAGCTACCTAGCATTTTGGTTACATCAGTAGTAGCAGTAGTTGGTAGAATGCAGATCACTCAAAGCCCAAAAGACAGCCTTAACCTGCCCAGCACTCTACTACGAATCATCCCAAAGATGTGGGGCTGGGAAAAAAAGGCACAGCTTAGGCTTTTTTAGAGTCTTCAAGAGGTTTGTAGTTTCCTTAAGCAGAGAATCTATACTGCTGTGTTGGCCAACTACTATTCTGGCTTCTGAAAGAGTAGGCTGAAAGGAAGGCCAGTGCCAGGACAAGTCAGTGAATGGAAAACAGAGGTCATGATAATGGAAGGCTGACACAGGCAGTGTGTAGCAGGCTGCTCCTTAGCATAGCATGGCTTGTTTCATCTTCACATCCCTGTAGCTTAGGTGGCAGAGATTTTAATCTCTCACCACCTTTTCTACAGACCTGAAATGAGAGCACAGCTCTGAACAGCAAACTGGGGGAGAGCCAGGATTGAATCCAGTAGGTCCCTAGGTAGGCAGAGCTTAATATTCATTTGCTTGGGAGAGAGAGGCCTGGTTTGCCTGTCAGCCTGTGCTTAAAGGCACCCTTGCCGAATACTTTCAGCCTGCTACAAGCAGGACAGGCAGTGCCCAGGGTGAAGGCAGAGCAGTGCTAGCACTGGAAAAGTGATGCTCAGGCAGTTTATAGTTATTCCCTAATGCTCCTGTGTGAAAGACGAGCTACTCCCACGTGGTGCCTCTCAAGGCAGTACAGGAAGAAGGGGACAGGGAGAAGAGGAGACAGCTGGAGGGGCCTTGTGTCCTCGGTTCAGCAGCAGCAGTCATTTTTCTCCTTCTTAGTAGCTGGTGCAGTGCTGTGTTTCTGACTTTCAGCCTGGAAACAGCGCTGAGAGCACCGATGTTTTTAATTGCTGCTCAGTAATGTTTACTCTGACCAAGGACTTTCTGAGTTTCATGTTCTGCTGGGAAGAAGGGGAAGCTGGGAGGAAGCAGAGACAGGACACCTGACCCAAACTAGCCAAAAGGGTATTCCATGCCTTAGCACGTCATGCCCAGTATGTAAAACTGGGGACAGTTACCCAGAAGGGTTAGATCACTGCTCGGGTCAGGCTGGGTATTGGTCATCGGGTGGTGAGTGGTTGTATTCTCTTCCCTTGTTATTTCCCTTATCATTATTATTATTGGTGGTAGCAGCAGTGTTTTGTGTTATACCTTAGTTACTGGACTGTTCTTAGCCTGTGGGAGTTACATTCTTTCAATTCTCCTTCCCATCTCTCCAGGAGTGGAGGGAGAAAGAGGGGAGGAAAGGGGGGAGTGAGCAAGTGGCTGCGTGGTTCTGAGTTACTGGCTGGGCTTAAATCATGACACTTTGCTAAAGGTACTTGTTTGCTGTAGCCTGTCTTTGTGAGGAAGGATACCCTAAGCAGCTTCCAGTGGCGGATCCGTAACCTGCCTTACCCCAAGGAGGTCTACAGCGTCTCTGTGGAGAAGGAACAGCGCTGCTGTGTCATCCGGACCACCAACAAGAAGTCAGTAAGGACAGCACCGCCAGTGCTGACAGTCCAGTGGGTTGGGCTGGCACAGAGGGCAGGCCAGTGGTTACATAGGAGGTGTCCTCTCTTGCCTTCTATCCCCAGTGTATCCCTCAGCAAGGGCTGAGGGGCCCCACTTCGCAGCTGTGTGTTTCCTGACATCCAATTTCCACTCCCAGCTGCCCCAGATGTTTTTACAGTAGAGTCCCTCAAGCTCTGTGCTGCTCAAGCTCTTTGCAAACTTACCTCACAGCTCCAGTAGCATGGTGTTTGCTCTGTTCTTTCTCTGTCAGATGTTGCTCCCTTAGAAAAATAAAGTAAGAGCCTTGCAGACCTTTTGAAGCTAGACCATCCCATCCTCTCCCTCTGATATGATACTTTGATCTAGTCATTGTATCTGTAGGATTCACCAGGTTGTAGGCACTCATTCAGACAGCTCTCCCTGCACAAACCTGCCCTGTAGTCGTAGTGCCAATGACATGATCTGGAGGTAGCAAGAAAAAAGGTTGAATCTGGAAAGGAAGCACCACAATATTCTGCCAAAAGAAATTTAAGGTGGGAGGGGAAAAAAAAAAGTAAGGAAAACGGCTTTTAAGTATTATCTTATTCTGTGTCAGTACATGGCATCTCTCATGGCACAAGACACACTGTGCCCCAAAGCATTTACAGGTTCTGTGAGATAAGGCTGAATGAGCAGTATTATTGGGAAAAGATAGCAAGGAGCAAGTACTAGGAGAACAAGGGAGGATATTGGAAGAGAAATTAAATCTATTTACAAACTGAGATGACACACCAGTATGGAAAACTGCGCAGGATGCTCTCTCTTCACCTTCCCTCCCGACATTGCTGCAGAACAGAGAATGATCAGAGAGCTGTGGGTAAACGCAACCCGTTTCCCATCCTGCCCTCTTTATAGCTGGCTGTAGGTGGTGCTGTTGGCAAAGAACTCCTCCGCTTTGGCTGCTAAACGCTTTTCAGATCTTAGAACCCGCAAGTCTTTCGGCTAGGGGATGTGTGGGCTCTGCACATGAACACACCTGGATCCTCAAAAGCAGGAGGCTAGACAGGAGGAAGGGAGAGACTACCACAGGAAAACAGCAAGAAGTTACAGCTCTAAATCAGAAAGATGCTGGCCTAAATTTATACAAAGGGATTCACAGGAAGAATGTTGCTTTAGTAGGGAGACCGTGCAGGAAAGATGAAGGAGATTCCCATCAGCTACACATAGATACACATGGAGCTAGGACAGGAAGGGAGTATGTTAACCAAAGTCCAACCACATACTATCACAGATAGGCTTAGCTACTCCCAGTCCTACTAATAGTAGTGTGTATGTGGGAACTTCCTTGCCCAAGTAAGTGCCGTAAGGTTAAAACATAGTACTACAGCTTCACCCACATCCTACCTGACTTCAAGCTTTTTTGTACCCCTCTCAGGAAAACAGAGTCCCCCACAAGCAGTTGGCACCTACACATTTGTAGGCTAGTGTCAGAGAGAGTTGAAGGACCTGACAGGGGCTCACAGCCTGCATATGAAAGTTAAGGACTTCTGGAATTAAAGCTGAAAGTCACCTCACTGGGGACAAGAATGACTTTGCTGTCAGTAAGGGGCAGGGACAGATTCCAGCACCAGAGCACTTAGTACCTGCTCCAGGATATCTTATACCATTTCTCCTGGGTCTTGGCCAGGGTAAGACACCACTCAGCAACTAATTCCAAGATAGCAACAAAGGCATGGAGTCCACAGAGAGCATGCAGATCACTACGAGAGAGGAAGGAAACCTCGGAGTGTCTCCAGCCCTTGGAAGTCGGCCACACTGCTTCTGAGCAGCAGAGCTGTGCTGACCGCCAGCCAGAGGCACAGCAACGGGGTGGGTTGCCAAGTCACTACTGAGTAGCTCAGCTCTAAATTCTCAGCATACCAGTAGCAGTTTTCCCTACAGGCTGGCAAAAAGTGGGTTTCCAGTAGGAAAAATAATAGAGGTGACTTCACACACGCACTGTGGATCTCGGGCCAGGAGCCATGCTCAGAGTGCAGTACTGCCCTTGGCCATGGGGTGAGAGGCTAGGGCAGAGAATCTGTCTGCGTCGACAGGGATAACCGCCCATCTACTACCTCCATAGCCCAGACAGGAGATCTTCACTTCCACCAGTCACTCCCGTTCCCTCTGGCCACGGCAAGGGCTGCTCAAGTGGGATTTGCTTAAAACCTCTTGCTGTAAAATAAATCCATTAAACTAAACTCTAAAAACAAACTCAGAAAGCCACCTCCCCGAACACCAAACTTGATTCAATTATTGTAGCAAGAGGCAGTGGTAATGTTAGGAGGAGGAGGGGGTGGCCAGGCAGATCTGGTTTCCTTTGATCTTGTCACAGATTTTAGTTTGAGGCCAGCCAAAGCCATTCTTCTCCCCTTCTCCTTAGTCCTGGGGCAGCAGAATGCTGCTGTTTCATTGATGACTCCCAAGGCCCTTTGAAACAGTGGGGCTTTTTCTGTGTACTGCTTTTTTTTTTCCTTTTTTTATTTTTTTTTTTTTTTTGTCTAATCGGTAAGAAGTTAACACTTCCTTAACATGTCTTTGTGTTCATCTAATCTCTGCTGTTTAACCTTTGACATCTCCCTTATTATCCATGTCTGCCACCTTTTCCAAATACCGACAGCAGTGACAACACAGAAAGGTTTGAGCCCTGCGGTAACAAGCTGCTGTACATTCCTCCCACTGCACCAGGAGAGCCATTTGCCCTTTGTGGCTGTTTTCACCGACTTGGAAAATAAATTGCAATTCGGACAGAGGTAGCTAGAGAAGCCAAGCCTTGCACACAGCCAGCTGAATGCAGGACACCACCTCATGGTATGACAGCAGCCACTGCCTGTTCGCACTCTGGGCACCTTGGTACCAGCTACAGGCCAAGTTCCTGGAGAAGATTGCCCATGAGAGTGCTGTAAGAGAGGGATTTAGAACACAGCTATGCCTCTATGTGGGAATAGGACCACCAGGGTATTTGATGCAGCCCCAGAGAGAAGCAGCAGACACAGAGCAAGCCGTGCCAAGCAAGAAAGGTCTCAGGCAAAAGATACAGGCCTACAAGGTTCTGGTCCCCAGGTATTAGGAAATCTTTTAGCTAAGATAGACAGCAAATAACCCCTCCCATTCTGAGACATACTCCCTTTTTGTCATACTGAGCAAAGCCCAAGATTTGGCTGGTGAAAAGACAGGCTGGATAGGTAAGTGGCAAAAACCTCTCTGTCCTCTGCTTGGATGTGAGAGATAACTGGGATACTGGGATAGAGACCAGGAAAAGAACTACTAGGGGAGCATGGAGTGCAGAGGAGCCCTACAGCCACCATGGAGGCTGCATGGAGATGCTGCAGAGCAGAGGCTCAGGTGACTGAGCAGCTACACCTGGAGCTCTGTGCCCAGGGGTATGCCTGAGCACCACCATCCCACGAAAGCAGGAAATCATCTAGGAAGCATAGGAAAGAGGGGAAAAAAATGGGTTTAGAAAGGATTGCAACACAAAATGGTGCATCCCACAGGAAAGTTACTGCCCTGTGTCACAGGGCACACAGGCTTTAACAGCTGTTTGGACAAGAGCTAATGGGAGCTGATACTTAGAGGGAATGAGAGGCCCTGAGCAGGGACAAAGACAAGGGACACCTGTCCCTAACCATGTCTGGCACTACTCAAGGACAAGCTGGGTGGATCAAGCTTGCTGTCACACACCACAACCCTTCAGGAGTTTGCCAGCTCCGATTTCCACTTTGGAGGTTTGTTTCTAGTGCTTCTGCCAGTCTTGGGACACCAGCAGGCACACACCATGGCACAGGATCCTCCTGCCAACCTGAGAGGTCTGTTGTCCTCATCTACACCTTGTAGAACAGCACACTCTGTAGTTTAGCACTGCTAACAGGGAACAGGAGCCTCACCTTCCTTATTTCTGTCTCCTCTCTCATTTGTAGGTACTACAAGAAGTTCTCTATTCCTGACCTGGATCGATATCAGCTCCCCTTGGATGCAGCTGCTCTGAGCTTCACCCATGCCAACAACACCCTGATCATCACGGTGAGGTTTTACCACGCAGAACAGCACTTTGCCCTTATATTTATGGCCACAAAGAACTTAAAATTCTTACATGTGGGGAAACGAGGCAGAGCAGAGTGATGTGCTGATCACTGATGAGCCCTCTTCTCTATGCACGGTTAGTTGGAGCTTCAGATTACACTGGGAATGCTGACACTAGCCAGGACAGCCCAGGCTGCAAGAGGGGCCCTGCTTGCTGCTCAACGTGACTTGCAGATGGAGGAGTGTCAGCCATGGCCCATTTTCCGTGTATTCCCTTGCTCAGACCTGAGCAAGCATCCACTCTCAGTGACAGGAAGTTTCTTTTGCCTCAGAGCATAATAAGGGTTAAGAGTCCAAGGATCTGCTGCACTTAAAGATCTCACAGTCTTAAAGTTTAAAATCACCTGCTGCTTTGTGTCAGAGAGGACACACTTCCACACACATGGTGGAAGTGAGAGACTAGCAAAGCGGGTACTTCCTTCTTGTTGCAAGGAGCAGACAGACACTTTTGAGCAGCAGGTGCTCATCTTAAATGTAGAAGTCAGTTATCCAGAGAGCATCCCCTCTGAGGGAAACCTTGCAGCAGAGCTGGGAGTGCACATGCAAGGGAAATAGGCCAAGAGAAGCACCTTGAATCCGTCCAAGCTTCTGTTTGCTACAGGCCAAACCCTTGCCAAAAAGCACCTGCATCCACCACTAAACTGCAGTTGGATAAGGGCCCTCTGAGGACAGAGGAACTGCAACTCTTACTTCTCTATCTGCCTTAAAAAAGCAAGCATATTTTGTATATATATTTATATACACACACACATATATATTACATATGTAAACAGTCAGTGAGCACACCAGGGAACTGTATGACACAGGTAGCCAGGATATTCCAGAGGGGTTGGTGGGGGCCACGACTCCACATCCAACTGGGAAGATTTACTTGCATTGTAAGACACCCCAGATTTGGCAAATGTGCCTAGCTTGATGGCACCACCTCTCCAAAGCGGGTTTGGAGGCAGCTGGTAACAGGAGGGCCTCACTTGGCAGGAGGGCTCCAGCTGGTCTGCTTGGAGCAGAGGCTCAAGAAGAGTGCTAAAGACATTTCTTCCTGTCCCACAGTATCAGAAGCCGAAGGAGATCCTGGCTGCAGAAGAGCAGCTGCAGAAGGAGCTGAAGAAGGTAAAGGCAGCTAACAGTGGGGATGCCGACTGCAAGACCCAGTAGGAAATGGCTGCTAAGAGACTGAGGTGGGGAGCAGCTCTCTGGCATGGCTTCATGGTATTTATTTTGCCTTTTCCTAATAAAAATTAGTCCTGTTGTTAATAGAGCCATTTGGAGGAATCTCTGTAGGCCTAGGGAGATGACAGGGTTGTCAAACTCTTTACTGCCTGGTCTGCTGATTTACACGGACATTTATGATTCTTCTATGAGTTGTGAGAAGCTGTAGCATGCAAAGGAAGAGCACCACATCCACAGCCAACAGCCCTCTCCCCATCCTCCATGAGAAGTGCCATGAAAGCTGTGTAGTTCCCCTTGAGAATTCCCTCTCTGCCACCATCGCTGAGGGCAGTAACATTTGGAAAACAAGACCCCCCTCTCCTCACCCTGTTACCTGTGTGGGATGTGCTTGGCAGCAGCTCCCTCCTGCACTGTTGTGCAAGGTCCTCCATGCAGTGAGAAGGATGCTCTGGTATCTGCACACAGCATCAATTCTTAGACCTGACTGGGCACAGGCTATGAAACAGGGTGTTGAGGACACCCAACTGCTTCCTTACCACCAGCCATGCGCAGTGTGCCAAGCAGAATGCAGGCACTGTGCAGAGCTGCCTTCATTTGCATGACATGGAGGAGAAAGCAGTGACAGGGATTGCTGAGCAGAGCAGGAACTGAAATGCAACTGCCTTCATCTGCATGGCATGGAAGGGAAAGCAGTGACAGGGGCTGCTGGCCAGCTCCCGAGTAGCAGGAACACACCCCCTCCATGAAGGCACAAACAAACCTCACCACACAGACACCATGCACAGCACAGGGGCAACCCCTGCAGTGCTGCATTAGTGACTAGCCCTCCAACCAGCGGCTGTCCCTACCCTGCACCAGCATCCTGTGCTTTGATTTCTGCATGTCCTTACATCCTGGTTCATATTTGAACAGCTCCTACCCAAACAAACACTACTTTTAAATGAGCCAGTCACAGGTTCCTAGTGTAGCTCCCCTGACGAGGAGTGCTTTCAAACAATGAAAGCTTAATGCCTGGGTGGCATCCCCAGTTATAGCCTCACTGCTGTGTGGCTCCAGGACCCAAAGACATAGTCTACCCAAGACAGCAGAGGCACTATCAACTGGCAGAGCTCATCAGAGACAGCGCACCAGCCCCACTTGCAGCTTCCCCCTTCCCCAATGTCACCCAAGACGTGAGGGTGCACCCTTCTACCCACCAGCGCTGGCACCACCACTGGGCTGCAGCTCTGCTCCAGGTTTCAGCCAGGAAACACCTAAAAGCAGCTAGGAGAGCAAAGAACCCACCAGCATAGGCTGCAGGAAAGAAATGACTTTCTGACTTAAGAAATGCTGTTGACTAGCCAACAGCAGTGTTGCAGGCAGGCCTGTCACAGGAGTCTTCTGCACCACTGATACTTGTTCACCTGCTCAGCTGACATGCTCATTCCTACTCTGGGCCTTGCCCAAGTCTCAGTGTAATAAAGAACCTCTCCTCCCACCCCATAGTTACTCTGGTTCCTTCACCTCCCTGGGGACACTGCCAAAGACATTTAATATCTCCATCCCTCTCTCCCAGTTTCATTAAAGGACCTGTAACACACCAGGACCTGAGAAAAGCCAGACTTCCCCTACTCCCAAGCTCTGCCATCTCTCTAATCTTCTGTCTCCTGCCTAATCACTTACCTAAAGCTCTCCTCACATGCAGAACCCAAGGTACTCCAAGCAATATAGCAGCAGTATTTTGCAACCTTGGATGCAAAGCACCATCTTTTCAGCATCAGTATTACCAATAACCCAGACACTTCCCCAGGATCATTATCTTTGGGATCTGCGGCTTTGAGCTGATGGAAGATTGTTCCAGCCACAGCATCTTTTTACGGTAGTAGATCATTGCTTGGGGCACTTACACATCAATTCTGCTACTTACACAAGGAGAATATGTAGTACCGTGGTAGTTACAAGGGAGCTGGCAGCAAGCAGGCACAAGTGGCAGCAAAGGAACAGGTACAGATCCAGAACCGTGACAGGGAGCTGTGCTGGAAAGATCCTTGTGAGCACATAATCCTGCAGGAAGGCCATGCTTTTAAATTACTTTGCACCCTGAGATGCTGTCTCACATCCACTGGGAATGGAGGGCTCCCTTCAAGAAGGTGAGGATCTCGGTTCCACTCCCGCCCTGCTCTTGCAAGGGCTCCAGCAAACATCTTACTCCAATTTTTGTGCATCACAAGGGAAAAGCAGCCTCTTGACAGTGGAAATTACCTATTAAGTTCCAACAAAGCACCCTGCTGGGTGCTTTGCCCTAGAAGTGCTACCGTACAAAACCTCTCACCTATCCAAGATACCCAAACTCACAGGTAAGTTGGGTTCACACACCTCCTTCCTCCTAGAAAGGACCAGACCCCAAACATTGCTGCATTCACCCACAGCACATCCATCCACAGATATCCACATTCATCCAGACAGCAGGGAGCACACTGAAAGCTACAGCTGTTCCGAAATCCAATTTGGATTCAGTTGGCTGACACAAAGAAGAGTGGAGCCCATTTGCATGTGCCCACAGGATCCTTCAAGGTCTCGGTGTTTGCTGCTTCATCGTGCAGGCAGCAAGCGAGATGCAGATCCTACTTTTTGAATTCTTGTTTGGAAAAGTGACATGAGATCCAGGATCCCAGGAACTGCCTTTAATGCAGCAGTGTCACAGAATCTAGTTAGGGAGAGAGATCTGTAAGAGAGTGTCTGAAAATACGCCAAACCTCCTCCACTCAGCCAGGCCTCTGCAACCAGCCCCTTTTGAACTTGAAACAAAACATAGTCTCTTTTGTTTCCCTTCAGTTTTTATTTTGCAAAACGTGAACACTTCAGCCCTGCCAAGTGCACAGCCTGACCTGACGGCCAGCTTGGGGAGGCATACACTGAAAGCAGGGCTGGCTCTGCCTTTTAGTTCAGCTCTTGCTCTTAGTTGCAAAACACAAGCAGCTCTCAGGAGAGCAAGCACAGGCGAAAGGTGGGCCTGGCTTCAGGCAACTTTCCCTTCCACCAAATCCATCCACCCCACACACAGCCTAGACTTCCTTCACATGGCTCAGAGCTTGGCTGATCCCAGCCTGATGAGCACACACAGCTGATAGGGCATCCCGAATCAACTGCCCCTCAAATGCTGTATCCCCAGAAAAAAAAAATAAAAAAGAAAAATAAAAATGTTAAGAAACCAAACCCTGACTTACACAAAATAAAAAGGTTAAAAGGTAAAGGACAACAGGCTGTTGTTTCCACTAACAGGCAGGTGAGGTTGAGGAAGTCTGGCCCTTTGTGCACTCTTCATTGTAGCTTTCTGGTAGGCAAAAAAAAAGATCTCTTCAGAAGCTTTGGGGGCCATTCTCACCTCTTCTGCCCTGTGGTTCCCTGAGCCAAGTGTTAACTCTGCTTTGGGGTGACCAGAAGCAGCTGTGGTGCCCTTTCACGGGGCCGTGAAGTCTAGGACATGCAGGGCTGATGCCAGGGCAGCGTACAGACGGGTGGTACTGAAACGGAGGCAGTACACTGGGCTGCTGGTGGGTGAAGACAGGTGAAAGCTCTGCAAGAAAACAGGAGAAACAACCTTTCAAAAAAAGGTCAGCACAAAGATCACAACCAGTATTACAGACCCAGTAGCTGAGATACCAGAGGCTTTTCCCTGCATATAGGTGAGGTTTGCCACAGTGGGTTCCCCCCAAAGACAGCCCAGCAGCCCCTCTCCCTTCTTAGAGAGACATGGACACTGGGCTGCCAGAGAACAATACAGAAGCTCTGCTGCTGCCCAGCCTCCAGCCAGCTCTCACCTGCAGGCACCGAGTCTGCCGCTTGTCCCAGAGGCGCACCACACCATAGTAAGAAGACCCGCTGGCAATCATGTGGTTTTTATCACTCCTTATGCAGTACAGGGCACTGTCATGGGGCTCTTCCCACTCCTGGACACACTTCCTGCATGGGCAACACAAACCGGAGCTGAACCTCCACTCCTTCACCACTGGAGCTGAGCCCCAGTTTACCTGAAGGAGCTAATTCAGCTGCAGGTAAGTCCCCAGATATCGCACAAGGAGAGCCCCAGATGCCAGCAGGGTATGCTCACCTGGTGCTGGTCCGTATGTCCCAGTAGCGGATGTAGGTGTCATACCCACAAGAAAGGAGAAGGGAGGGCGTTTCATAGAAGACGTCAAGGACTCCAGCTCCACGGTGGAAGTCGGTCCCTAAACAGGTCATCAGCTGACCACTGCAATGAAACACAATAGGGGAAGAGTCATCCAGAGCAAAGTATCTTTCCAACTTAGCTGGCCACAGCAGAGATGGTATCACAGAAGTCTCCTAGGTCTTATTTCTGTGATTTAACAGAATGCAGAAGCCTGCACAGTCTTCTTTTCCCTCCCCCAGCTTCTGCTGCTGGTTGGGCCAGTAATTGTCATGGAGGGTGACCAGCAGGAGTCACAACTGTAAGAGGACAGACACAGCTGACCCCCAGCAGAACAGGATCATTCTTGGCAGAACTGACCAGTACTCCATGGAAGACAATTATCAACTTAGTCAAACTCCAGCACTTTTGTGCAACAGCCACTTACCTGGTCAGTCCCAATCCATGTCAGACTCTGTCCTTCAAAACACTGCCTACTGGACTTTTTCCCCACATCTTTGACACACAGCTCAGATCCACAGCAAGTCGGACTCTCCTGGCTCAGTCTGCCACGGCTGCTCTCCTCAATCCCCTCCAGTGACACTGGCTACTGCAACCACTGTTATCTGGGGTTGAACGTGACAGGTCAAGAGTGACCACCGCAGGGCTGCTCCAGAGATGACTTTCCAAAAACTAGCTTTTCTTTTATGACCCCCTTCTCCTTTTTAATTCCTCACTTGCTGCTCAGAGCAAAGCAAGATCTCCATGAAGCTCTAAGCCAGGTGCTTTCTCACCATATCACTCTGCTGCTTGCACATGTGCAGAACCAGCAGCAAACCAGATGGATGATGCCTGGTGAGGGCAAACCGTGCTAGACGGCAAACTGTGCTAGACTGCAAGAAGGAGCTTGAAACCCTTCGCTGGGGCATATGAAATTGCATCAGGCACATGGCACAGCCTGTCCCCAGCATCACTCCGCTTGCTCAGCAGCCAGCAACACCCAGCCACAGCAGACTCTTGGAGAGGACAATCTGCCCAGCTGCTTGAAGGGCCACCTATTACAAACCCTCCATTCCTTCCTCCTTATACCTTCCAAATAAAAAATGCTGGACACAATAAACCTTGAAGCACCTGCTTTTCAAACCCTGCTGCACGGCCACCCCTCTCCAACAACCTCTTGGTTCTCAGGACAATGAAGCGGTCCTGAAAGCCAACAGCACGGATCCCGCAGTGGGGTCACTCCCAGCATCTCCCCCCATTATTTTGTTACTTTCTGCTCCTTGATCCAGCATCACACAGTTCTGAGGCACATCGCCAAATGCCTTAATTCTGTCTGTAATCTGGGCTAAAGCCCTCGTCGGGGGATAAAGACCACACAAAAGGAGAAATAGAGTCCCAGGAGATGTTAAAACAAGTAAACACCTTTGTGTCAGGAGAGAGAAATCGCTGATAAAGCAGATTAGTGCCTCAAGCCCTGGTGTCCCCAGATCAGAAGGCGAGCCCTGGCCGATCTTTGCAGCCAGCACGCTTCTATGATCACAGAGCTGGCGGCATGCTGGGGCCAGCCTGTTTCCCCACAGTCACTCTCCAAAGAGCAGATTATGTAGAATAACAATTTCTTTGTGGCTGTGTAATTCCCTCCGTGACCGTGGCTGTGGGCAGCTACATTGGCCCTTGATGCCAGGGCCCTAGCAACCATTTAGAGAGGCCAACCAGCCCTAGCAATGGCCCCCCCGTGCAAACCTCTTGGACAAGCTTTAACATCAAGTGCATGAATTAATCCCCCCCAACACGAATCCAGGGGTGCTGGCTTATTGGACTTTGTGTTTCTTCAGGCAAGGGATCGAGGGGATTCCAGGCTTCAGCCCTTTGCAACCTTCTCACAATACATTAACCCTTGGAATGTTACTTACAAACCAACCCAGCAGCAACTCTGCACCTGTGTGCAGGTCGAGAGGTTGAAGCATTTGCAGTCTGAGCACTGGAAGCAAGAATTGTGGGGTTTGGCTGGGGCAGATGGGTCCTCACCTCCACCATGAGAGAGGCATGGATGGGCATCTCTGAGCTTGGGCACTTCCCTGCCCCTCCAAGCACACAGATCTCCTCCACCTGCCATTTTGCAAATCCAGCAGAACAGACGGACATGCGCACAACCCTTTTCAAGGCTACCACAAAGCTTTCTTCATCTAATAGGTTACATGTGTGACCCAGAGTTGTAAGATGTACAACAGAAGTACGAGGAGCCAGCTGCTTTCCTAAACAAGCACTAACTGTGAGATCCTTAAGAGGCCAGACTGCCCAACAAGCCATTGCTCAATGTCCTCTGCCCATTGCTCAGGCAGAAGCAGGGAGTTACAGGTGATAAGCAATCTCAGTGAGCTTGGACCCCTCTCTCCCCACTTCTGCATACTACTTGCATTTGTTTTGTTTTGCAGGGTAGCTCCTGGACTGATGCTCTGAACACATGGCAGTTTGGGAGAGAAAACCAGGATGGTCAGCTGCTCATGTGCCATGCATCCCAGCAGCACATCTGGTATCTTCTGCTCACTAGCTGAAGCCTGTTGATGTTACTTTCCCTCCACCATTTTCCCTGCTAATACACCTTTAATCTGTAAAGGACTAAGTGAGCTCCGGGACAGAGGAGCATTATGCTGGGGAAAGGTAGCAAGATGCAGAAGCACATCCAGGGATCTTTTACTCACTGGGACCTCTTCCTCTTCTCACAAGCTTCACGCAAATCACAGCAGATCTCCGCACAACCTCCCACCTCTAAAAAAGCAGCCATCACACCCAGAGTGAGCCTGGCCATACTAAAGCTTGTCTTCCATCTCCCATACCAGACCAGACCTTGTAATGCTGCAAGATGGCAGCAATTTTTAATGGCAGCCTGGTGATGTCTCCAAGTGAAACATTTCAGCAACAAAGGCACAGGAGAAACCAGACTCTGGATTCCCACTTTCAGAGCTTCCTGTGCAACACTGAACACCACCCAGGTCTCTCACTCCTAGCGTTTCTTCACGCCTTCACACCTCACTGCAGTGGTACCCAAGTATCCCAGAGTCACTCCTGTTTTCCTCCCTCCAATTCCCTTTCCAGCCTAGGCTGCAAAAAAGAAGAAAAAACCCAAAAGGGTGGAGGGCAAAAGGATTAGTTTTTCTTTATAGGCAGGAAAGAAACACAAATACTTGCAAGTTACTGCAGCAAAGCAAACCTTGCTTAGCTGGTTTGTTCATCAGTTCAATTCTCCTGCTCCAAGAATAGGTCAGCCAAAGGGGCTTTCAACTGGGAGGTCCAGCCCCTGCAAGCAGTAGCGGTGCTTCAGCAGTTTACAGAAACAATGCATTAGTTGCTACAGTGAAGCACTTATAATCTGACACCAGGGGAAAATCATATCGTGCTGTACACTGGGCACATATACAAAAGACCTGAGTGTTCTCGCACAGGCACACTTAAATTGATGAAGATGCAGAACACAATTAATACTTCCCCCATGTTTCAGCAGATTAAGGTGTCTCTGGACCAGCTACCACCATGCCAGGCTAGATCCATGTCCCTGCAGCACACACGGCCATGCTGAGCCCATGCTGGGAAGGGAACTCTGCTACCCCAACTTTAACAGTCTTCATCATCCCAACTACACTCTGCCATCAAACCCCAGTGCCCAACAGGTTCCACATCCTAGGGAGAAAAACCCATAGCTAATCCTTAATAATCCATAAAGGATCAAGATAAGCTGTCAAGGAGCAACAGAAAAGCAGTAGATACACAAGCACATCACCCACTGTTTTCCAGCTTACACGGGCAGAAAATATCTACCCAATGAGGGACAGAAAGAGATGTGATAGTTAACTTGAAACTTAGTTCTCACCAGGATCACAAACATGACAGGTTTCCTGGAAAGACCTGTCTAGAGCCAGAGCTCTTGGCTTCAGCACCTTAACCACAAAGCACCTGGGCCAACACACTGCCTACAGACACACAGGTCCTGCTGAGCCCCCAGTGCTCAGCAGGAAACTCACAGATATTCCCAGTATCTTCCACTTTCTCTTAAGTATCTAGAAAGACTGAAATCATACTGGTAGTAATCCAGTACCAGCCCACAGGGAACAGAGCCAGAGCAAATGCAGCAGCCTGTTTTGTCCCTAGCACAGGAAAGCTGTGTTAGCACCAGGCGTTGGACTTGTTGCTGATAGAACAAGATGTTTAAACAAAGTCCCTGTGCCTGGGAAATGTATCAAACCAGTAAGTCCAAAAATGAAAGGCATTTTGCTCAGCATTATAGAGAATCCTTTGATTCATCTCCACCAATTCCCATGTTCTTCAGAAAACAGGACTTTTAAAAATTACTTTCCAAATAAGCTATTTGTTCAGGATTTCCACATTTCACTCTTTTAATGCTGGAAATCCAGCCATAAGCTCTGCTCTCATGATACCTCCAGAAGATAGGAGTCTTCTAAGACTCTATTTTTCCTCACCCCAGCAATATGCAGAGAAAATAAGATTGGTCATGGCAGAACCCGGATGGTTAGTTTCCAGATAACCCATGGGATGCTGCTGTCACCGTTAAAGCCATCTACAGCCTCCCAAGCCACTGCAACTATTTGTGTTACCATGAAAGCTCAGATTTCCCCAAGATCTTGCTGAGAGCTGGAGTCCAAAAGAAGTCTGCACCTCCCTCCCTGTACCCTGCCCAGTTGCTGCAGGTCTCAGCCAGCTGTCTCCAATACACATGAACTACACTCCAAAAGCTGGGATGAAACAATAAACACGTTTCTCCCTACCCCCTATTTCTGGTGACCCCAATTCACTAAAACTGATATTATACAAATATGCAAATTCTAGGAAACTGCTGAATCCCAAGCATCTGCCGAAAACAGATGTGTGAAATTGAGGACAAACTCATTTGCTCTGGAAGCCTCATCTGTAAACTGTGATCATCCACTGAAGAGAAGTCATTGCACATGAGCAGGTGACTATTCAGAAACTGAGCAGAGCTCTAAACCAGTATTTCAGCCCCAATAACTACTTGCAACAACCCAGGTGAGAAGCATTTACTTTAAAAAAAGTGGAAAGAGCACCTGTCAGTTCAAAACACTGGGATATCTGCACTGAGTATCAAGCAGAGGAAGGAAACAAAATCCATTTAAAAGCCATTATCCAGAGTGCAGCATTTGCACAACTTCTGTCATTCAAGTTGGAGAGTTCACCAAAACCAAAGGGAAGAGCTGAGCTCTTGACTCTTCCAAGTCGTTGCAACAGCAGCTGGTGCACCCAGGGAATGCAGCATCTTATGCTAAGAAGGGAAAGGCTTGGTCAAACAATGTCTATAATGTAAATAGGGCAAAGCACAGATCCTTGGCAAATACATTCTTCATAGAGTTATCCTATGCCAAGGTTACTCCTGCACTTAGCCAAGGCTACTAATTCCTGAAGGGAGATGTGAGATTGGCTTGGGGAATTCTGAAGGAGCACCTTGATGTGAAATGGCTCAGAGATGCTTTTGTAAGTGATTTTCAGAAGAAATGCCTCTCTCTGCTTCCTCAGCACAGCTGAAGGGACTCGAGGCAGTAGGGGGGAATGACACCAACGATGGTTTGAGATTGTGTCAGGGGGAGACAGAAGAGGGAGTTTTGCCTTCTTTTCTTCTGCTTTCTCTGAATTGGCCCACACACGCTTTAAATGGTCCAATAAAAAGATACAATTTCTTTACCTTTCCAGCTCTGGGACCCTGTGAGTTTTTGTTGTTCGGGTTCCCGTAAGGTTAAGTTCAGAGGATAAACTGACACGCTGGGCTATGGGAAAAAGCCAGTTTCTTCAAATAAAGCCACAACGGTGCAAAAGAGACCCTGCTGGGGCTTTTATTTGGGAAAACAAACAGAAATGGCACCAAGCCCTTCTGCTTTACGAACCAATTTAACTATAAAACCAATGTTCTCCCTCTCGGGGGTGAGGAGGGGAGAGAGACAGGACATGACAATAGCCCAAAACCTTGGGGGGAAAAAAGAAAGAAAAAAAAAAGAAGATGGGACAAAAAAAGGTTGTCTGTCCCCTTTTCTTTCTTGTCCATGGCTCCTTTTCTTAGCACACGTGTGTTCTTGTAAAAACGATTAGATTGCAATTTGTATAACATGGTGACCCCCAAATTCAGACATTTAACCCCTTTTCTCTGCAAAGAATGTCAAGAATGTCTTCTCTGTCTTTCTTTCCAACGGGAGGAGTAGGGGGGAATTCTCTCAAACTGTGATTTCTTGGGGGAAGAGAGAAAGAGGGAGGCAAGGAAAAGAAGCAGGGAATTCTCAAAGCCTCTCGCCTTTCGCCCCACTTGTGTGGGAACAGGCGGCTGTATTGCTCCCTTTCTGGACAGAACTCTGCAGGTCTCCTTTAGTGGGGAGACAAAAAAATGGAGAGTCCAAATCAAAACAAAGCCATCTGTTTAAATGAGCCACTGCTAGCCAGTGGCAGAGGGGGTTCCTCATTCACTCCTTCCCATTCTTCTCTCATGCCGCTGTTGATTCTCTCTCAACCCAGGGAAAAATAAAGATTGCTTTTGCTTTGGCTCAGAGGGATGAAACTGATTGATGTGCTTGGAGTGTCCAGCCCGTACCCCACACTCTCCAATTGTTCAAGGCCTTGTAAAGTTGTCATAAATATGACTGAACAGGAGTGCAAAGGCCACAGCATGCCCTGGACATGCACACATCCAAAGGGCAGTAGCTGGCCTCATGCTCATCTCTAGTGAAACAGGGCCAGGCTGCCACAAGGAGGAAAGGACTTGGGATAAACACCTGTATGTTCTTCCTTTTTACAATGGTCTTACATTTAGGTTTAGATGCACCAGAGCCCTCTTAACAGAAAGAAAGCAGATGTCCAGCTTATGTGAGAAGGTTTAGAAAGATGATGTAAAAAAAAAACCCCAGAAATTACTAAAGAACCACAAGGCCCCGCACAGTTTTGTGAACACATGCATACCATGGGAAATACATTGCACAAAAGACTGGAGCTATCCATTTATAGTTAAGAGATAGAGATCTGAACACAACAGTCTGTTAAAAGGAACAGTCATCCAAGACAACACCACTTAAGACGATCCCTGCAGCAGCAAGCTTTCTGCAGCACTGGCTCAAATAGTTTGCCATAGGTCTGATACTCAGCCTCCAACAACGCCCAAGATCTCAGAGCAAGGGAATCAAACCCTACAGTTCAGAGCTGTAGAACTGTGGTAGGAATTTCCTCCTGGCCTTTTCAAGTGACTAATTCATGTCTGAAGGCAGGAGACCTATTTATATCTAGTCTTGCTGCTCAAGTCACAAGTGGGATTGTTAGCTCCATGAAGAAGACCTGCTTTTCCCTTTGCCTAGATCTACATCCAGAGCCTTCATCCTATCTACCTTACTTCAGAGGAAATGGTTCCCAAGGACCAGATTAGAACTACAAAGACAGCCGTTGTGCAAAACTGATTTAATATGAGCAGACCAAGAAAGAGTTTGCCTGAAGACAAGCATTTCTCCCCTATGACCAACCCCAGCCTGTCATTTTACTAACCCTTTTTCCTTTGAATTTCAGGAAGAAGGCATGACATTTGTGTTCCTGATTAACTCAAGGACATATAAATGGGAATAGCCAGAACTGATGTTTTAAAAAGAGTAACCAAAGCCATCTGTGGACAGGATGGGGAAACAGCAGGGCAAAAAAAAAAAAAAAAGCAAGAGAACCTCAGAAACAGAGAACAAGCGCCCATCTGAGGAAGGGCAACTACCTGTGGATCATCCCACTGCAGTGAGCAGAGGCAGCAGAAGCACCCATCTGTATTCACTTACTTGACATAAGCACAGCCCAGGAAGCTGTTTAGCTTACTGTTAGACAAGTTTTGGATTGGTTATTTATTGTGATTTAAAACTGTGTTCAGCTAAGACAGGGACGCTGAGAAAGAAACCCAAGCCTGAAAAGAGTAGAGAGCCTCTTTCCCACAAAGCCTGGAGAGAGCTTCCTTGGCAAAAAAAGATACTTGGCATAATGAATCTACAGAAAAGGAGGGTAGGAGAGGGGATTCTGCATGTACAATATGGTATTATGATTCTTCTGCCCCCCAAATCCTGTGAAACTGTTATCAGTGCCAGGATAATATTTGCTATTGCTTGTCTCTCCTGTTAACAGTGATAAGCACCCATTTCTCTGTGCCCGCATAAATCCAGTTTAAATACTTGGGTGAAGCAGACTCCCCACAACTCTAAATGTAACTTACATTTTCTTTCTGTTTAGCAACTCCAGTTTGGAATCCGTTTTCTCCCTTCCCCCAACAAACTCCTTTTGTTATAAAATTAGAGGGTCTCAAACTTGTTTAAACCTTGGAGTTCAAAGCTGTGGACAGAATGATCTTCTGCAGAGCTTGTTTTAGAACACAATGTTAAGAAGTCTGCTTGTGCATCTCGGGCCAAACTTCTACATTAAAAGCTTTAGTTTAAAACATTCAGCAAGCTTTATAACAAAGAACTAGGCTTGCAGATTCTCATTTTATTTATCCACTTCCACATATAAAAATATCTGAGCATGACAAGTTGCAAAGCCAAGAAGGACTAGATTTAAACAAGAAAGCATCAGTGGTCACCAGCTAACCAGGGTGTTCAGTGCTATATACTGCAACTGTCAAATTGCACTTGCTGTTTAAGAACAGCAAAGAGAACTCAAGTTTTATAGCTCTCCCTCCCTGCTGACAACAGCTCATGTTCACTCACTCAATGGCTCTAAGAGCCACCAAAGTGGATGTAGATCAACATACACTGAAATCTGAAAGACAGCAACTAATTCTTGCCCACCCCACTGCCCAGACAGATGGAACCTAAGAAGGGTCTCATAGAAGCGCATACCAGAGATCAAGCAGCAGCAAGTTACCAAGCTTCAGCTGCTTGTGATAGCAATGCTCATGCTGGCTCTTGGAAAGAAAGAGCACAATGTGATAGCACTAAAGGTAAACACGGATTACTAACCTGCTCCACAGCTGCCTGGCTACCCTGGAAGTGTCATCCCCACCCCTCTGCTGACAGCACCAGTCACACACCTGAATCTCCCTTCTCCTCCACTCCCAAGCCACTCTCATGAATCCTCTACCTCCCACCTCCCCAAAACTTGCAGACATCAAAGGCACCTGCCTTGAACACCTGAAGAGCAGAGGGGCCTGACAGTCAAGAAATGCAACTATCTTCCCCTTCCATCCACTCTCTACTTTTTTTCTCCCTCATCCCTTTGAAAAAGGTGGCAGAGATAAATGGAGAACAAAGAAACAAGAAAAAGCCACAGCTTTGGCCCACACCCTGCCTATTACTTAAGGGGGAAGGAACTCTTCCGAAAGAGGAGGAAAAAAAATGTGCTCAGACACAATGGCTCAAAAGGCCAGGCAGCAAACCGGGCCACTTTGTACTGCTAACAAGGGAAACCTAATTACAGGAAGAGGGCAAAGAGGGACAGATAAAAGGGATACAAAATTTCAACATCTGTTGCCATAAAGGGATAAGAAGTGGGGAAACGCAAAGTGTCAGTTTGGTGTCAGTGACGGCGTAAAGCTACTTTCAAAGGACTCAGGAGAGGGAGAAAAACTCAACAAGAAATTAGAGGGTTCTTAAAAAAAACCCCAACAAAATACAAAAAAAAACCCCACTCTGCCAAAAATGCTTTCAAAAGGGGAGAGGAGATGGCCAAAGACTGGGTATTTAAAAGGTGGAGGATCTGGGTGGCTTGCAGGGCACAGCTAACTTTGGCTCAGTTTTCACAACAGCTCTTATGCCCTGCATTTGTCACATTGTGCCACAGGAAAGGACAATACAGGACTTGTGCACTTCAAGTGTTTACACATAAGGACTACCATGCCAGACAGATCACTGGTCCATTATAAATATCAGGCTTGGCAGAGCTGCTGCAAAGAGACCTCTGGAGTATCCTACCTTATGGAGAAACATCCTTGAGGCAGGGGGCATGTGTCACCTAAAGACATGCAGACCACCATGATAGGCTAGGGAGCAACAATTCTCTGCAGGCAAACGACAAATGCTGACCTTGGAGCTGTTCTCAGTGGTGCATCACCCTCATCTCCCAGGGAGATAAACTCCCAAAAGAGATAGGAGGTGGGGAAAAAAAAAGAAAGAACATGATTTGAAGAAAGTGTCCTTTTCTCTTACTTGCCATTAACTGGCTGTTCCGCTGAACCACACACTAGCACTGGCAGATGCAACAGGATGGTCTGAGAGAGAAAGGGAGCAGTGGTACTTGACCTGCATGAGGGGCAGCTGCCACCATATTCTTCACTGGCACTGAAGGGCAAGGGGACTGCCAAGTGTCACCAAGGCCTTATACTAGATGCAAGGACAAAGGCTGGTATCTAGTACTCCATACTGTTAATCGTTCTCCTTTCCTGTGCAGACCCCTAATCACCAAAGCTATTCGTACCCCCCCTCCATGAATACACCTTGATCCTGAATGGCAACAAGTGCACAGCAACTTCCCCACATCTAAAAGCAATCAGATGGCAAAATGTAGCATGTGTGGGATGAGGTATGTCCTGCAGAATTACAGCTAGCCAGCTTCAAAAGCATAAGGAAAAAAGAAAAAAATCCTCCTTCATTACAGGAGAAAGGGCCAGGTGTAGCAGCAGCTGGAATTTCAGCCATCAGAGACAGTGTCTTGGCATTACGCGGTCATTCCCCTCCTTTAGACTCCTCTTGACAATTGCTTGTTGCTGCCTGTTACAGCTTTGATCCAACACCATCATCTCAGCAGAGTCAGAAATGAAAGACAGTTGTGGGGGTGGGATGCAGCAAGAGGCGTTGCCTTTCCCCAATAAAAATTTCCTCACTCTCAAACCCAACCAAGCCCTTTTCAAAGCCCAGGACATATTTCCAGGTGAAGACTTTATCCCCTTCCTCTTGGAGGGATGAGAATGGCTGCCCCAGGGTCAGGGAACTGCAAAGGTCATAAATACGAAACATACCATGACCAACAGCTACAAGCACCAGCCAAGCACTTATCTGGCCTGGAACTAAGATGATCAGTACACAAAAGGTTATTTAAGCTTTAAATCCTTTTGTAGCATGTTCCAGCTCTCAGCTGTTGGGGAAAAAGACCACCTACACCAAGGGAAGAGAATGCCACAGAAATTGCTGCAACGTTACTTACACAAACCCCCATGGATAAAACAACCCGCTAATTCCATGTTCTTGGACAGCATCAAACATCTAAGTGGTGCTAAGGATCCTGTAGTTCTAACAAACACGTCTTAAGCACTACTCTACCCTGCCTCATTTTTTTTGACAGAGAAGTTGCCTGGATTCTGCTCTTGGAGATAATGTACTTGCCATGTTCAGGATCTGCAGGTTAGACTGGCCCTTAGTGGCCACAGGAAGTGGTAAGCAACAAAAGTGGGAGGCCTGGCTCTGTCTTCCAGATGTTATTAGGACACATTGGACACAGGAGAAGCTTTTCATTCCTGCTAGCTCTAAGATTTTGAGTTTCCACGCCATGCAGCCACTTCTGGAGTCTGACCAGGGAGACAACATGCATAAACTTCAAAGGAAGAAATAGCATTTCCCTATGAGATCTCTTCTGGAAGCTACTGGAGCCTTTGAAAATCAAACCAAAGCTCTTCTGGGAAGAACGGTTTATGGAGAATTCATGACCTGGAAGGACAAGTCTGTATTCCCTTACTATAAATGACCACAGCAAGCTTCACAGGCTAGTTTCCCAGCCGTGCTCCCTACTCAGCCTCCTGCCCTGCACGTGCTGACGAGACTTCCAGCTCACACACAGGCCCCCAGAGAGGAAAAGACCCAGTGGCATAGTGCATTCCAGCTGTGACAGGTGAAGAGGGAAGAATAAGTTTGACACTTCAGCCATCGCAACAGAGGCCCAGTGGCCTAGGTTGCCTTGGCTTTTTTATTTGCCTGTCAGTCAGGCTTTGACGTTATTGAAAGATCAAACTCCGTTGTGCCTGTTCATTACCTTAATCCTATTTTCTACACAGCTTTATTATCTCTTCAGGCTTCCTTGGGAAAGGCTGTCAGAGAGGCTGAGGCAGGGGGGAGTGGATTGCCTATCTCCTCACTCCTGTCAGATGCCTCTATTCAAGAACAGCCGGAAGACTTGATGGACAGGGGTATCACAGCACAGCCTGCATCCTTCTGGGTTACTCCAAAGGCACCATCAGACTAGGTCACCAAGAAACATGCACCATAGCTGAATGCGCTGGTGCTGTTTTTCTACTCCAGCTCGTTCTTTGTGGGATGCCTCCTTTGCAAAGTCTATTTTTGTTACTTCAGAGAAAACCAGGCTGGTTTGTATTGGATGCAGTTGACTCAGACGATCTGATCTAAACTATAGATTAGAAGGCAACTGGCCTCAGATGAGCCCTGCACACACACCAATCCTTCTCTACCTCCTTTCACCAAACAGCTCTGATGACACCTCTCAGGCCCCTTCTGCCATTGCCCCCCTTCTCTCTCCTCCCCAAGCCCACTAGCTCACCTCAATCCTGACAACACTCCATTGATAATCTGCACTGTGCCACTCCTACTCAGAGCATACCAATCCTGGAAAGCTGAGCTGCCATTCAATAATCCTGCCAAATATTTGCTATCTTTCCATCATTACACAAAGACCCTCAGGCTGAGAGTTTCAAATTTGTCAGCAGTTGAGTCTCATGTCAGGATTTGAGCCCAACATTTCCCCAGTTGCTAAGGTCAGCACCTTCACCAAACAGGAACTACTTAAAGGCCTCAAATCAGAGGCCACAGCAATTAACCTCCTCAATGCTTATTAAGACAGGGAGAAGACAACACTTCCATAGATAACCTGTTGCCATCCCTCACCAACCTGAGCTACTAGAAACAACAACCAAGACGTCTATAGAGCCTGTGTTTGCCTCTGGCTTCTGAGCACCACAGATGAGTGAATGGGAAGATGAAGACCACATCCCTCACTCCTCTGGCTCAGGCTGAAGCATCAACTGAGAGATCAATGAAAAGGAAGGTGTTATGTGCATATTCTGACTGTACATTGTTAATGGGAAGAAACGAGGGTGGCTGTGAAGAACTGGAAACGCTGCTCCCTGCTGAACCGGAATAACACACTCCCCCTGCCCCTGTCATCTTTCCACACCAGTTTGTTCTGTCCCCCACTTCATCCTATATCTCAAGTTTAAACATCCCTTGCCTTCATGGACAAAAGGAATGATTTTACATCATCTCCAATACTGCATTTCTCAAGGTTACTTACTTTCCCCATGAAGGCCCTCCCCGTAACCTGGAAGCTCACTTACCTCTCAAGGTCCCAGATTCTCAGAGGTGAGGTGTGTCCACAGCAGGCTGTCCCCGTCACAAATGAGCTGTTTAAAGAAAATAAGCAAATAAAAAAAAACACTGATCCTTGTGTTCTGAAGAAATAATGCATAAGCAAGACAGAAAACAGGCTACAAGACAGACTGAATCTTGGTCCAAGACTATGTCAGCATGTTCCACCACATTTCACAAGGAGCAGGCAGCAGCAAAGGGAGAAATGCTCCAGAGCTCTCAGTAGTTGAGCTTCCCAGATACAGCAAGTCACAGCTGCAGAGAATTGGCAGGGCATAAAAATGTATTTGCATATGCAAAGGGAAAACCTAAAACAGGAGCAGCTGTAAATTGCAATGACATTTTCTAAACAGTTAGCACAGTACTCAGTATGTTTAGTATGAGTGTCAGGGCTGTAAGCTCCAGAAAGACCTCATGGAAAATTCCCTGTTACTTCCTACTCATGTCTCAGCTTCTGTTTGTTGGCAGCTTCTGAGCACAATCATGAATTGGCTGCAGCATCGCAGGCCTAATGAATCACAGGAAAGAAGTCTCCAGTCCAGGTTGCTCAAAGCAGGGCCAATTTCAACGCTGGATCAGGTTGCCCTCCTCAGCGCTCAAGCACTATTAGAGGGCAGGACAGTCCTCTTGCAGCAACATTTGGCTCAGCTCACACTCTCCAGCAGGGTCCATTCCAAAGTCCTCTGGTGATGCTATGCCCCTGCTGCACATGCTGGTTCCAGAGGTTGTCTGACAGCCAATGGCCTAAAACTATTTGACAAGACAGGAACAAATCTTCAAAATCAAGCAGCAGGAACATAAGTGCTGTGGCTCTCCACACCACACTGCTGGTTTTATACCAACTTCCTATCCTCAGTCCAAATAAAGAGAAAGCAGCTCAGACAAAGGTTTCTATAAAGCTATAAATGACCTCTCACAAAGCCACATTTATTGCAGCTACCAAGAATAAAATGTCAAAACTATGTTTAAGTCATTGCAACAAGGATAGCACGAATGCAGGAAACGGAACCTGCTTTAAATAAAAGCCAGTTCTATGCTTTGCCTAAACATCTTTTGCAGCATGACATGGAGCTAGCAGCTAAAAGAGGAAATCAAATTAAGGAAACAAAGTCACATTTCTAAGAATAGCATTTTTAAACATTTCTTTGATCCTCTCAAACATCCTTTCTTTGGAAATCAGGTGTCTCCAAGCTTGTAGTGTACCAGGAATGGATTCTTGCAGCACTCTTGACTTCTGTAAGAAGCACTACTGCTGGTGTTACAAGGCACCCAGCAGCAAAGTAGTGAATATGCACTCACTCACTCCCTCAAGGCCAGAGAAGAGCCATGTGGAAGCAGGGCCAGAAGTCAGGACTTCTAGCTCTCTGGTTTAGGTGAGCAGTTGATTTCTCCAAATCATAAGGCCAAAGCAGCACTGCCAATACACTGCAAGAGGCAAACAGATACATCTAGCTACCTCAAAGAGCTAATGGAAACCAAGGAAGACCTGCAGCTATGAAAGCTCTCTCTTTTGTTGGCTTTATCCCTTCTATCTAAACTCATAACTGGGGTTGTCCACAAGTCCTGTGATCCTTAACTGCCCTTTAGGCCTAGACAAGGCCTGCAGCACCAGAGCTATTTCAAAGTCTCCTCAACACAGCTGTCTTACATGCAAAATCCCAGGTTCATTAGCAGTGCATATGCAGTTGGCCCAGTGCACCTACAGTACAGGGCTCTCTGCTGCAGGGTGAACACATTCTTCTCCATGGAAGTCTGACCAAAGTCTGACAGTCTAAGGAAAAGCCAAAGGCAACAGCCATGAGGACCAATTAGAAAGCCTGCAGCATTTCACATTTGGAAACAGGGTTTCTGCCCAATACCTGCTCCACCATAAAGCAGGACAAGAGGGAAGATACCCCTTTGGCCAATGTGTCCCATCTCAGAGGAAAATAAGCAAAAGACACCCACTCTGACAGCTCACTAGTCAAACCTCATGTCTGGAAAACAGCACTTTGGTCAGGGAGTCCCTCAGCTACAAAGCTAGGTGTTGGGTTCTGTCCCTCCCTCCCCAAACATAATCCATTAATAACTACTAAAGCCAATTACCGTGGTTAGAAACATAATAGCAGTCAGTGAGTCAGTCAAGCAGGCAATTGGGTGCTTAAGATTTTTCTTTTGGGGGACAAACTGACTCTGTCCCAGCAGAGAACGCCCTCACGTGGGAGACAGGCCCCTTTGTGCAGAAGGTATGCACAAGGCTTTGATGGTTGCCACAGGTCTAAATTAGCATGGAGGCACACCAACAGGGAGAAAAAGGTGGGAGGAACAGCAAGGTCTAATCCCTGCTCATGCTGTCAATTCTGGACTTCAGCTTTCCCTCCTCAGTTCTTACCCCCCACCCCTCCAAAGAAAGAAGAAAAATAGCATTAGATGAAGAGATTTGTCTCCAGGATCACATACAGGCCTCAGGGCCACAAACAAGTTTCTTCTAGGTAAAGCTGACTCCATTCAGTCAACAGGAATTTTGTCTCATACTTCAGCAGGATCAGGTTTGCAGGCCTTATCTTTAACAGGCTGGAGCCCATTAGCAAGCAAAGATAAGACTTCTCCCAGAAGAGCAGGGCACCTTCACTATCTGGATTAGAAAGCAGCATTGACAAGACATGCACAAGAAGCGGTGCCAATGAGAAACTCCCAAAGCCTTGGAGCAAACTGACCTGGAAGTCTGGATCCCCAGGGCCCCTCACCTTGAGCCTGGTCTGCAGAAATACACCTTCCACCTCCAGGTCTCTCACAACTGGGAACCTCTCAGAGGTGACAGTTTCATTCCAAGAAAAAGTGCAACACATGTCAGCTTTGGTTATGTCTAAAACAATATTCAAATTGGAACTAAGCATGTAAAGTTTGGCTCCAAATCTTCTGCAACATCGTTCAGCAGAACTGACGCCTTCTACGAGGCTTGCTTTTTCCAGTTTACCTTCAGCAAGCTTTTTGTCTTAGAAAGCACAGAGTACACACCAAAACCCTGTGACCTAGAGGAGTGCAACGTCTCCACAACTGTTTTTGACAGCTGCTCAAGAGAAGCAACTCAAGCTGAGTTACTGGTTTACTGAATGTCATTTATTTTGCCTACAATGCTCGCAGGAGTCAGAGACACTGAGGAGAGATGAGATTGGGAAAAAGAGAGCAGAAGATGTCCTATATATATATATTACTGCAGGGATGACCCATCTCTCTGATGTGTATATGATACTACTGATGCACACAGACACTACCCAGATGTATCTACATGCTACATAAAAAATGCTATGTCCAAGTTTCAGATGGCCTTGGCCCTTTCCTCTGCCCTGTGAAAGCTGTTGGGTATCACAACTACAAACTCCCTCCAAAAGACTCCTCTAACAGGAAAATGAGCACCACTGCAGAGCTTCTGTAACAGGGCATGTTGTCTTCACTGGGATCTTGTAGGAGGTAAAACAAAACGAGCTAACATACCATTTCCACCTCTGGTGTACCAGGAAGATGAGGATTCTGCAGACTATTGAGACACACATACTTCATATACAGCATGTTTTTGTTGTCCAAAGCAAGGCATTTTCCAACTGACCTGATACTTTGATATTCTCTTTCCAATCTGAAACTCCCTACTGAGAAGGGGGAGAGGAGAATAAACCCCACCAAAATCAAAAAAAACCCTGCTTCTCCTGAAGCCAGACCTTCTCTATGCTCTACAGGAGACATTTTGTTAGAGATCATTCCCCCGCAACAGAAGCTGGGCCAGGGGATGAGAGAGAACACACATCCTGGCAGTGCTTTTGGAAGAAACACAAGAACTCTGTCCATCTGACTGACTTCTTGTTGAATCCCATGGCATTTCTGGCAACAGCAGCAGTGCTCTGGCTACAGTCCAGCTGCAATGATCCCGTGCCTGCACACAAGGTGCCAAGTACACCGTTTCACCCCACCTGTAGCACCCCTCTTTATCCTGTCCTGGACTGAACATTGCCAGATGTGGATGAACCAGAGGGAAAGAGTTAGCTGCCCGCCAGTTTATTTGGGGAAGAGGCTGTTTGTCATGGGGCTTGGAAACAGACTCAGCTCCAGAGATACAAATCCCATTCTACAAATACACACCTTGCTCGCTGTCAACCTAGTCTTCAGAGCACTGCCTGAGCTGGGAATCCTGCAATGCAAAGTCATTAAAGGAACCTGGGTGAAACAGGCTCTTTCCAGCCTCTTCTCTCTTAACTTCCCCCATGCTCCAGGCTTGTGCCCTTCCCCTGTACTGTAAACAGATTGCTTCTCCAGTCCCATTCTGCTCTTTGGGGATTTCAAATCCAGAATCTGCTTGACACGTGCAAGAGACTCTTCCTTCCTCCTCGCGTGCTCCCCCGCCCCCTGGAATTGGACATCGTTGTTCTATTTTGGAGACTATTATATACACAGACTCATCGGACTGGGAAACAAAGAAGTTATTACTTGACAGAGCCCTGCAGCTGGGAATGTGGAAGGTCGGGGGAGAGGAGGGGGAGCACTGAGGGAGACAGGGACGCAGGGGGCTGGTAGCAGCATTATGAAAGCTATCAACAGAAAGGACAGCTCAAAGATGTGAAATATCTGTTAGAAAGTCTCAAGTGAGATGAGAAAAGAAAAGAAAGCAAGTCCAGGATGGAGAGTGGATGAGAAAGCAGTTGGTGCCAACGGTGCCGCGGGTTAAACACACGGGTCTGTGGGTTTGTGTAGCCTTTGATTCAGCACTGACACGCTTTGGCAAGGGAGGCCACTGGAGCTGTCAAATCCTTCACCAGTGTGCCCATCAATTGTATTCAGCTCTCCCCAACCTGCACTGGCATTTTAATTACTGTTGGGTAAACTAATTTGTACAAATGAAGGCAACTCTGCCTAATAGAATATGCAAGCTCTCTGACCTCTGACAAGCGATGACACAAGATACAAAGGAGGCAGAGGAAGGCTTTTTATCAGAGCCTTATTACTCTCTATTACTCCAATTAGTTAAGCTCCAGTGCTCCTAACTGGGGGAAAAAATTGCAATTAAATCAATTTTTGATGGGCTGAAAGTGGGTTACCGAACCGCCCTGCCTGTGAAACACTGATATTATAGCAGCAAAGGTCAAAGTCTTTGTCGGCACCTGTGGGGCCCCCACCTTTCCTCTCTAAGCCCCTCTATGCCCCCCCCAACACACACGCAGCTCGCTAAGGCGAATCATTAGAACATGTCATGTCTTATCGTGGCTGCCACCATCCTGCTAACCTCATCAGTTGACATCATTATGGAAGGTAACTCCTCCAGCATGAATACAGTGCTAAGGTCATGCAAACTTGATGGAGCCCCTGCTGAAGAGCAGATGCAACAGTAACAACATTGTGAAGGGGAGAGGAAGGGGTCAGAAACCCAGCGCAGAGAGCTTCGGCACCTCCAGCGTGAGGCTTCTCCAACAGACCAGATACACAGAATGGGAGGGAGACTGTGGAGAAGCAGGTGCTCCTTCCTTCCCCAGGGGCATTTAATTTACAACATCAGTTTAGCATTTTGCTCTCCATGAGAAAGTGGGCACCACAAACATGCAAGAAGTCCCACCTGCCTTTGATTCAGGCAATGCTGGACAAAGCCAGCATTGGTGGTCATGCACAGCTGGTGCTACCCCTTCACTGCCCCTTTAGTCCCATTTTGTGCCTCTTGCAGGATGACCAGAGAACTGGCAGGATGACCTTCACTATCTCAAAAGCAAGTCAGGACAGCCAGGTTACATGCTAACACCTCAGCAACCTCAAACTGAACAAAAATCTGCAGGTAAGGAAGTTGCAACAAAAGTCCAGCCACTGCTAATGGGTCAAAATTACATCTTTCCAGAACAGGGAACATGGGGAGTAGAAGGCTATTTAGAAGATAAGATTGGAAAAGCTGAAGAAGCCAATGACACATGGTATAGCTGTCCAAAACCTAAAAAAATGCAGGTTGCATCCAATTTACTACAGCTTTGCAATATCCCTTCGGCTTTTGGCTCCAGACTAAGTCTTTCCATACTCTTCAGTTCTCAAGAGCCTTCCTATCCTTCCAGTCTTGTGTACCATGCTCCTCCTGAATCCCTGCCATGCAATGGTTCTGCTCCAGGCCTTCAGTGCTAGGCAAAGACAAGGTCCATCAAACTGACTTAAACATTTCATTTCTGTGTCGCTGACTGCTGTTCTAGGCTCAGGGGTACCCACACTGCACTTTGTCAAAGCCTGGTTTCAGCAAATGCCAAGGACAGGACCAGCTCTGTACAAGTTGATTGAGGTTCCTGTGTGTACCCATGCAAGAGAAATATTCAAACAGTGCTTTTCACAGAGCTGCTGTGATTTTTCAGACCCTCAAATGGAATTGCCTTTGTGGCTGCACAAGTATTTCTACTGGGTTATCAGCCCTACTCCTTTATTAAATGGAAAGGCTTGGTAACCCATGTTCATCGATGCAAAATACTTGTTTGCACAATATGTCCAACAATCTTCATCATCCTTCCTCATTCCCCAACCTCTGGGCTTGCTATGCATGGAGCAGTTGTACAGGACAAAGATCTCTATGATAACTCCTGCTTTCTCCAGACCCAGTTTATTCCCCAACTGACGCTCAAGTTATTCCTGTTATTACAGGAAAGAAAAAGACTCCACGAGAGAGAAATGTAATGCAGTACATAACCCAGACACTGGTTTGAATAATGTGTACCAAACATCAAGGGGGACAGAGAGCTCAAAAACCTATGCCAAAACAGTTTTGGCCATGCATGCTTTCGAGGCCTTGCTGTGAAAAGAGTTTTCTTGGGAGGCATCCACTGGGGTTACATTTTGGAAGACGAATCATAAAGAAACATGACTCTACTGAGAAACCACTTCTGAATCTCAAAGCTGGGCTGTGCAAGAGGTACAGCTCTTTATTCCTACCACAGAAAGCTTTTGGGGAGAAAGAGAAGGGTAAAAAAAGAAAAGGAGGAAGTCTAGGGACTTCTATGTCAGCCTAAGACTACATGGCTAAACACTCCTACAGTAGGGTTATTTCAGCTTATCAGAACAAAACCTCACAGGACATTTTCAATTCTCAGAAGCTATAACATTACAAAGGCAAAGAAAGCTGCTACTAAGGTTGCACTTATATTTTGAGAAGTTTAGGGCTGGGCTGTTGTTTGGGTTTTCTTTTTCCCTGCAACTTTTTCAAGTGCAGAAGCAACCACAGCTGGTATATGGACTTCTTTAATTGCACTATGCATTCTCCCAGCATCACTAGGGCAATCTCAAGCCATTTGTAGGAACTTCATCCTACACTCTACTCCTGGCTCTACACAACAGAGCAGTCATTCAACCACAGACAGGCAAGACTCCTGCTAGGTACCCACCAACAGAATGCAAGGTGACTTCATAAAATCTCCATTCTGAGCAAATACACTGACTTCTTGGAACCAACTGAAAGGAAGAAACAAGTGAAGCTGCTGGCTGAGCAGCAATAAAACATGGTCCCAAAGATATGAGGCATTGGACGCCATCTGTGATAAGGCAGGCCATCTACAGACTATCACACATCTGAGGCAGATCTTTGAAGATCTGGCACTCAGATCTCACCCACCTGCACACCCACTTAAAACCTTCACACTCAGCACAGTGCCTATGTCCTCTTTACCCATCTCAACACCACCAACCTTGCCCCTCATACCAACGGGGAAGACACCCTGAGCCTGACCCTCACCCACTTCCCCAGACCCAGCAGGCCCCTCAAGCGCAGTGCCAAAGGCCCACACACAGCCTTACAAGAAGCTCTGAACTCCAACCCTTGCTTTCTCAAAGCCTGCCCAGGTGTAAAGCTCCAGCGATTCCTTTTTCTTTGCCATTTTCCTTCCCTCCTCCCTCTAGCCCCACCAACACTTCCAGGCCACACAGTGAGCAGGGAGGTTGGAGTACACGAGGACCACTGCAGCAGTCGTGCTGTTTCAGCCCCCCCTAACTCAAGACAATTTCTAAGAGCCATTTCTTATTCTCCCCTCCGTGAAATGATTTCTGTTAATTGCCTGGTGGGAATCAGTTATAGGTGGGGGAGACTCTCCCCACACACACCCCCTAGCCCGTAATTGGCTTATTGAAGTTTTAACGGGGCTTTCACCTGGAGAAGCTGGTAATTATTCCCTTCATTCCCCTCTTGCTTGTACCTGTAGCTTCACACTTGGGGCCTGCCTGGCTCCACAGGGGGGACTTTGTTCCTTCTAACTACAGGCCCCACACAAATGGGCCCAGCAGCAGGAGAACACAGCAAAGTGGTAATTTTCAGCCTAGCATAATTAGCCAAGGTTCTTTCAGCCCAAACTGCTGAATGAGGAGGGGGCTGCTGGGGAGGGTGCGCATGTGGGAATGGCGGAACAGGGGCTGCTCTCAACCGGCTGACAAAGACCTCTGAGGGGCTCCAATCTGGGGTGACAGGAGGAGGGGGCTGGAGCAGGACAGCCTGCCTGGCAGAGCAGGGGCACGGCCAGCAGTGGGACACACGCCGAGGAGGCCAGCTCATGACAAGCATCTTTCCCCCAGCCCATGGAACAGGGCTCTGCAGGATGCCAAAACAACGGGTGAAGGAGAAAAGAGATCCAGTGATGCACGATAGGAGCATGTGAAAATGTGTGATGCATGACAGCTTCTTGAAGGCCTGATGTAGCCTACATTCCCAGGGCAGGATTTCTAGTCTTGCACCTTTGCACTGAGATGAAGGCAACAGACCTGGGTAGGGGAAACCGGGCAGTGCAGACCCAAGACAGGACAGCAAGAATTGTGCCAAGGAGAGAGAACTCTCACTGCTGAGAATAAAAGAATCAGGGAAGAATCATTCACCTCCTCCAGCATCTGCCCCAAAAGCCAGAGAACAAGCAGAACCAGGAGGACAGCAACAAAGGCTCCAGGTTTTTTCCTGCTGAGCCATTTCCCATTAGCAAAGCAAAACTTCTTTTCATAGGGTGGCCTCATTACTCCACCTCCCTTTCTGCAAAACCTACCAGGAAACCTACTGCATGTGGGTTGACCAAACCACTTGGGTCCTAGTGTATTGCTCCTGTGTCACACCGGACTGGCATCAGTTGTTCCACAAGCCAGAAACCAGCATCCTGTGGCTCAGTACTTCTGTAGATTCCTAGGACTTGCCAGCATCGCTGTTAGCTTTCTTTGAAATATCACCATCGCCTTCAGGATAGAAATCCTTGTCCTAGTTGGTCAACTCCAGGGCTGTAGACAGGTTAAACCTGCTCAGGTGACTTCATGGTCACAGCTCCAGTGCAATGGGGTCTTTTTTTGTTATGTTAAGCTGTGTTTTAAAAAAACCTCATCTTGTGTTCTTTGTGACTGCAGCATCCTACTGGAAAACAGAATTGTCACAATCTAAAAGCTTGATCCTTATTCTACAATTTAGACTGACTGGCAAGAAGGTAAGTGAAAAGATGCTCATTACTTTCATCAGAGCAGCAGTTATATAGAAGTGCTGAGCAAGCCCTAGGCATGCTAGTGATGACAATCACTACCTTTTGATAAGAAAAAAAGGAGATCCCCTGAGACTCCATACACGTCAAGGAAATGGGCAGCATAACTCCAAGGGCACAGACTCATAATTTCGGAGATGCACAAAACACACAAACATGGCCCAGTGCTGCAACAGGTTGCAAACTGGAGAGGTTGCTCAATTCCGCCCCACAATACTCTGATTTCTCTTCAGATCATACACATCTTCCACATTTTATTAAGGACTCCCACAGAAAGGTCAATTTTTTAATTTCAATCCATTTTTTTTGCAGCCTCACACAGGCTGCTGTAAGTACTGGCCACAGACACGAGTTCAGCTAGATACTGTGTGCCTTCAGCTCATCAATGCTCAAAACTTTTCCCTTAAAAGCAGCCTTGGACACTTCTGAACAATATATGCTTGCCATGAAACCAATGCCAGCATCTGAGAAACCGACTCCAAGAATAAATATAATCAGACACAAGCTGACCAGGCCAGTTTCAAGACTACACAGACAAATATAGCAAATGTTCCCAGCACTAGAGGGAACAGATACGTTGCTTATGCTTATACCTTATCACAAACCTTTCAGTGTCCAGGGCTTTTCCTTCTTATGAACCCACACCCTACAAAAGGACATATAGAACTGATTTAAGTAAATATTCCAGCTGTCATTGCTGTGGACAAAAGTCTAAAAACATGCCCATCTGTAGAAAATGCTTAAAGAATCACAATGCAAAAGAAGAAAACCTCCCCTATTTTAAAAATATCTCCTTTCTATTTTATAAGCTTCAGGACTGCCAAGTCCAATCCTAATATATTTTCAGACGTGACTGGCAGGGTTTTCAGTTAACAACTATTCTTTTAAAAATGCATATATATATAATGACAGCTTATCTAAACTTTTCCATTAGAACATATGACTTTTGAAAATGAACACATGACTTATAGAAAATGACTTTTCAATAAGCCAGCAATCCATGCATGCCAGTGAGGTCAGGGGGAGGGGAGAAGCCTTTCAGGTTTGCCAGAACAACTAAAACCCAAGAATGTTTCAGTTTAAAAGCAGGGGTGGGAAGGAATCTGTTTTTCTGGTGCCACAAGCCATGAGTTACTTTTGTCTTATTCCTTTTGCCATATGCACACACATGTACACCAAATTCAAACTTCCCAATTTAGGAGAATTTTGAAAAAAGGGATGAAGGTGGTGAGAAATATGAGGACTTCTCAACAAAAAACCCTCCATCATCTTTCCACAAAGGGCATCAGTTCTTTCTCCACATCATGCAGAGGCAGGAGCTGTGCTTGTACACACTTCTAGGGAAAAGAAGCCAAATCACTTAAAACCAGAGTGTTTCATCTTTCTCCTCTGCTCTATGATATTCAAACAATTTCCAAATTAAGTCTAAACAAGTTGTTTAGAGCTTTAAAAAGCTAAAGGTGAGGAAAGGTGAAAGGGGAGAAGTGTGTATATGCGGCACATACTGCACATAGAGAAGTCCAGGACACTGAGCCATGGAGACACAGGTGCCCTGAGAAGGAGGTGAGCGAAGCCTCATCTGCGTTTAACTCAGCCATGAAATGACTCCTAGAGCTTTCCTGCTCTGATCATTCCAGCCCCGACATGGACACGCTTACAACCACTTCAGCTCACTTGCTCTTAAAGCTCTGGGCAGCTTCCCCCTCCCCAGCTCTCCACTCTACGCAATATGATTTGCTTCAGGGTTTTCATGCTAAGTGTTTGGAACGTGTCAACTGTTTGTCCCTAAGCGGCCAAGATATAGAATAAAGCCCCTGCTCTCCATCTGCAGGTTCAGGGCATATTTAGTTGCCAGCAAGCACCAGAGAGAAAAAACCTGCCAGTCAGGGTAGAAATCCCCAGCCCTGAATGCAGAGAAATGCACACAAGATAGCATTAAATGCTGAGACAACACACATCTAAGGCATAAGAATGTTTAGCCACCACCCACCCCCACCTAGATCCTGCACTACCAAAAAAAATGCTGAAGAAGTTTCGCAGGAGCCAGAGCTCAGACAGAAGTTTACAGCACAAGTTATCATCTTCAGTACCTGTAATCAGGCTGGCCTGCAAGGCAGACTAAGTAGTATTGAATTTTAGTGATAACTGAAGTTACCCAGATGAAGACAGGAAAGGGATCAGGCAAAATAGATGCTGCAGAGACTTGGAAAGAACAAGACAAGAAGGCAAAGAACAACTTAATATGATGCTTCATGTCAGTACATTAAAAAAAAAAGATGACAGAAAACGGAGTAGGAGGGAAAGAACTGCACTGAAAGGACTGCAAAAAAGCCCCTTCAGGCACATGTCTTTCAAGTCCACAGTGGAACAGAAGATTCCTGAAAACACATCATCCACTGAAGTCAAGAAATAACTGATAAAGGGATATGAAGCACCACACTGCCTCCTGCACCTCAGCAAGTTGCTTCTAGGTGAAGCAGTACAACTTGCTGTTAATTAGTCCTAAACATCAAGGAACAGAAGTCTGGAAACTTTAGATGCACAAGCAGCTTTGTGGGTAGGAGTGTGAAACCACAGTTTCCTGCTTTCCTATGGCCTGCCTTATCCCCATGTGCTCTGAGATCTTAGGAAGTCTCATCCAAGAACAGTTATTAAAAGAACCATTTTTGTTTCACAAGTCAAACACCCACATGAAGAAATGCCAGAACCAAGCTCACACGTTCTCCACTGAAACAAACACATTACTAAAGTGACAGTATTTGATTCTGCATCAAGTTAGGAGTTTCCCAGTCAAAGCTGTTACTGACCCTTACTGTGTAGATAAACAAGATCCAATTACATAACCATCAGTTCAGGTCAAGCTGCACCTCTATGGACTCCAGTCAGAAGCTGCACTGGGAGGAAATCAGGATCTTACCACATCTCAGGAATGTCATACGCAAAGTCCACTCTAAGAAACAACTGGCCAGCAAGCACTCATAACAGTCGTGGATTGCTGCTGCTTTGCACAAGGCCATTGACAGTTGGGGTGGCTTGGGAAAAACACTAAAATACTAAACAGAGCAGAGGGTATCCAGAGTATACTCCTGTAAGATGGTCAGGCAAAAGGTTTAAAACCAGAACCAAGTGTTTCTTCCTCAGGACATAACACTGAATTGAAAAAGAGCCTATAAAGACCAGAACAGGTTCAGAAAGAAGAGATGAGCTGCTCACAAAGCTAGCCTTTGCAAGTATGATAGAAACACTGGTCTGGATGCAAACTCCAGCCAGGGAAACCCTAACCTCCCCATCACTGGAAGCTGGGAAGGAACAGGCAGGAATGGATCTTTCTGTGCTTGTCTTGCTTCTCGTCCTTCTCACAAGACATCTAGTATCAACCACTGCTGGACATCAAACACTGGGGCAGATGAGTGCTGGACTGGCCCACCGTAGCCAGCAGAACATGTGAAATGCCCACCTTGGTCAAGCCATGGCCCACCTAACTCACTGCTTTGTGTCCTGCAGTGGTACTAGCATATGTCATTTAGGAAGGACATGTGAACTTGGCAACTTTATGTGATCATTCTCTTTTTACTAACCCAGCACCCACAATTGCTTACACTAAGGTTTTTAGAAAGTGTATTCCCATATAGTCCTTCATTACAGACCTGCTATCCATGAATTTACCAAATCCCTTTCAAAACTGCTGGCATCATCCATCTCCACAACCTTCTGGTACAGGAAGTTCACTACATACTGTGTGAAAAAATACTATCTTTTGTCCATTTTAAAGTAATCTCGCAGTAGTTTTAAATGGCTCTAGTTCTACTATTGCAGGATTTGAATAACACTTTCACACTCAAGCTTACCTATTACCATCTTACTCTCCTTATTTCTTTTCAGGCTGGTTTTACCAGAACTGCCTAATGGAAGCAACCAAGTATCAGCACATCAGTAAGTTCTGCAGAGTACCTGACTTGGGACCAAATATGGGGAAAGACCACAAAACTAAGATACAAGCTAGTAATGCAGCCATTTCTTTGGTACAGAATAGCGTTCCTCTGCTGTACCTCCTCTTCAGACCTTGTTGGTTCATTGTGACTTCTGAGGCACAACTAGTCTCAGTGACTCATAGACCATATCACTGGCTTCACTGTGAGACCTAAAGAGCCAGTACAGGCATGAGCATCTCACAAACCATAGTTTGGGAAACAGAGGACAGAGACACTGCACAGTGGGAACAGTACTGTTCACCTGCACTCAATACTGCTAAAGTGTCCAATATACCTGCTCTGCCAGGCCACAAACTTATCTAAGAGTGGTCTGCACACAATCCATGTTCCCAGATTGCTCTGAGACCATCAGAAGACAGATGCTAGAGAAATATTATTGCTTTTCAAATTTCTGGAGCAGGCTCCCTTGCTTCTCCTCTGTCAAAGAAGAAAAAAAATCCAGGGGGAGTGTATGGAAAAGAAAAACACGCTCTAGGCCACATGCACTAATCAATACTCTGTGCAAGACAGAAAATAAGAAGCAAGAGAAAAACCGTTCCATCAGACAGTCCTGCTCCATCACCATCCCTCACTAAACCAGGTGAAGCAGGTCACTGAACAAAGTGCAGGTGCAAAGCTGAAGACAGCAACACCAGGAGGCAGAGACCAAGCAGAGGAGATTTTTTTCAGGGTGTGCATGAGGGGAAGAGGTACACACACAGGTGATCACCAGACTTCTTTTCCCCCTGAAAAAAACCAAGCTGTTGAGTTCCAGATTGGAAGCCTCTATCCAATCCCCACACTACTAAACCTCTGGGACTATCAATCACCTTGATACAGGTCTCTCTTCTCAAAGGAAATGGGTTCTCTCTCTTCATTAGCTGCCTGTGCCTACCAACCATAGCAGGGCCTCATTTCAAGTCCTCTTTGATGGACGGCTAGACTTAAGAGGAATGCGTACCTCAGTCTCAGAGGAGAGAGAACAAGGATTTACTAATTAGACAGGGCAACACACATTAAAAGCTGGTTTTAATACCTGGCCCCAAATTAGCCCTGCATCTGTGAAGTGTCAGGATGCCTATACAGCAGCAAGAGTACATCCCACATGCAGGGCATGTGCAGAGATGGTGAATGAAGCCTCATGAACCCACAAGACCTCTTTAGAGCAATAAAGTGTTTGCAGCGGTTGTGCTTTATGCAGGTGGAAGGAGCACAGAAGACCTGACAAATCCTAGATAATGAACCACAGAACACTACAGGCCAACATTACACAGAGAGAACAGACTTTCCGATCTACTTTCCAGTTTGGAGCAGTCTCACACGGCTCTGAAAAGAAACCAGATGCAACAGAGCCAAGGAGAGAGTCATAGCCACACAGTTCCATCCACACATTTCTAGTGTCCGATTCCACTCACAACAGAGATGCAGGATGCCAGTCATTCAGGACAGCTGAAGCATAGCTACAGGCAAGAAGCACTCTGGCATGCTGCATTTTAAAGTATATTAGCACAAAAGCCAGATGCACAACTGCACACATTGAGGAGAAATTTCCATTCTTCAGAGGAACCAATCTCCCTTCAAATCTGACCATCTCCTAGTCATTTGCCCCTCTCCGAACCCAGCCCCTCTGGTCCTGCTCCCATCTTCTCTCTACCTCCCACACGGTTTCAAAAGTAGTTTGCTTTACTAATCTAGAGCCAGACTGATGCATTTGCTCATTTTAAACTATCTGGCAAGCATCTTTTGTGAGAACTGAAGTGACTGGAGAAGGCTGGGATGGGAGACATCATCATCCTGATGTGTGCCTGACCCAGTATGGGAGAAGCCCATCTCTGAGCCATGCTTTCATTTTTAACAGTATTTTTTCTACATACGCCTGAAGATATTCCTGTGGGCAGTGCTATGCTCTATGTCGAAATGCCAGGGTTAAATCAGAGATTTACATTTATGAATTCTGTAAATTCATATCATCTGCAACCTTATCCAGGGCATACAGATGATAGAGCCTGCCCAGGATGAAGGCACTGCTACTGTGAACATCCTCCCACTCTGCTAGGAACCAGCCTTCTGTGCAGACAGGACCCTTCATTCAGGAGTATCCTACAATCTACATTCATACATTGCCTCACCGGAGCTGGAACAGGAGATTGTAACTGTAGATTTTCAGAGCAATACACATTGCACATCACACACCTGAAGCAAGTCTGCTTTTCTTTTTTTCTTTCTGAGGGAACTGGCTGATAAATAATCCAATCCCTGCTTGGAAGAAATAAACTGTCTCCCCCTACTCCTAATCCAGAGATGCAATACAAAACCTTGTCCCAGGAATTCCCTCTAAGTTATTCTTCACACCCTTTTATAAGTAAAGATGCACTTATAAGAACAACCGTGTAGGTCTGTTTCTCAGGTTGGCACAGGCTATTTGGACCACAAAGCTACACACAAGCCCCAGTGCAGCCCCAGACGTGCTGTGCTGGAAGTTGGCCATTGCCTTCCCAGGGATATCTCCAAATTCCTGTTGGATACAACAGCCCTAATTCAGAGAAAGAATCAGACAGAGTTGATCTGAACAAGTACTTTGCACAGCATGGACTTGATATGCAGTGTAATGCAGGCTTGAATTAACTCCATTGATCTTAGTCATAAAACATATACCCTACGCTTTAAACCAGTGCATTTTGGATAAAGTAAACGAATTTGATTCAGGAAGTACTAGCATCAAAAAGTTACCATCACCTGCAGCCTCCTATAAACTTCTCAGTTTTCTTCACGAAAAATGGGACTAGCGCCTGACTTCATGTGCACACAACCATCACTTCCTCCCCTTAAAAAATAGAGAATGATGCTTTACTATCATTCCTCTTCCTGTAGCAGCCTGAAACCTTCACTGTGATAAATTCAGTCCTTTCTCAGTTCTCTCCCAAATGTATTTTTTACTTTTAGAAGAACTGAGGGCAGGGGGGAATCCCCCAAAGAGGCCCAGTGCTTCCCTCCATGTAATGAAACCCTGTAATGGAATGCCCTGAACTCCAATTAGGAAGAAATGCTAATTTTCTCCAGTTGAGCACCCCCTCTAGATGTATCTAATTTGTTTCACTGCTTTCATCTCTCCCCTCCATCACATTTTCATTTAAAGGTTATGATCTGTTTGTGCCCTCCATGCCGCGCCCTGACAAGACACCCCTATGAGAGGTTGCAGGGGCCACGTCGCCTTTCCTAACCCCCTTCCAAACAAAAACCAAAGCTCTTTTTCCCTCCACTGCCTCTTTAAAAAAATGCAGAAAGATGAAGGGGAGGAGCAGGGAATTGGGAAGACAATAATTAAAAACAAAAAGTAAGCCCTCTTGCCAGTTGGGTTGTTGGTTGTTTCCAACAAAAGGTCAGAAACCTTTGCACGAGCAACACCAGTATGACCAGTGCAGGCCAGCTGGGAGAAACAGCATTACACAGCTTTGCTGCTTCTGCAGATCCATTTTAGGAACAGCTGCCATACAAATATACCCTTTCGCAAAGGTTCCGAGATGCAGAATTATTTAGCTCCTTGCAGGGCTGGGGAATACAATTCTCTCCCACCTGTCACAGAAAGAGCCTGGTCAGAAACAAGGAAAGTTGGCTCAGCTGAGGAGAAAGTTTTAGTGAAGATCTTCCCACTCCTCTATAGATGGGTTATGCCTTGCTCTGGAGCCTGCATTTGGTAAGTTCCTTCACAACAGCAGAGGCTTGAGCTGGGTAGCATGGGCTTTGGAACAGCTCTTCATAGCATCTATAAATTTGTGCTACCATGGTTCTGGCTGGCTGCCGGCAGGCTTGTATATCCACAAGGCAGAACCCATCCGGACAGAATATCTGCCCAGATGAGCTTTCTACAAAGGATGTATTGGTAGCAAATTCAGGATGGGCATCCAGATCACCATGCTGGTGCCACACCACTTCCCACAGAAATTTCAAAGGGCATTTTCACCAAAAGAGTATTATTTAAAAAGAATAAAATCCAGCCACCAACCAACCTCAGTTTCCTCCAATGAGGCATCTTTGCAGCCTGCCCTGGTATTCTCAAATAAAACAGTATCTCTTGAGCTGAACCCAGGGTCTTTCCTACATGAACTACGCTACCAAGCCATTCATTACTTATGTTCAGCATCTTCCTCCCTTCACTTCAATTCTCTCCTTCAACTCCTGTCCATTAGAAAGGAAATCCCTGATCTACACTCTGTAGATACAAGTTGCACCACACATCTGTTGTCAGCACAACACTCCACAAGTTTATAAAGTGCCCAAAGAACCTCTTTGGAAGCAACACAGCTAAGCAGTCCTCATCTGAAACAGAGTGGGAACTGCTGGATTCTACCTGTGGCACAGCCTAGAACAACTACCCTTTGTAGTTGGAAAAAGGAAAAAGCAAAGGACCAGCTAGACACATAGCCCAGGCTGACCACAGAGCAGCCTGTTCCTGACTATAAGTTGAAGCTCGAAACATACTGCAAGAGTACTTTCTGTTATTAATAGGCACTGTGCTAATACTGGCCAAGATAGCCAGCTCCCTCTCACTCATTTCCTGCTGCATCCACTGAATCCTGTCAGTCAGAGCTATATGCTCCATTACAAGCTATTTCCTCTCTACGTTTGTAATGCCTCCAAAAGCTTTTGCAAAGTCCTGATGATCTCCCCCCTTCCCAACTTCCACAGACAAGATTCCCTCATAATGCAATTTTCTGAGACCACAAACAGAAAGAGTAGGAGGCACACAAAGATTACTTTTCATAGATAGCATCCTTGCTCTTTCCTCTCACCCCTCTGCCAGGCCCCCTCCTCTATCTGGTCCATGCAAACAAACCCCGAGTGGGAAAGAGGGTTTGGAAGAGGCCTGTGTCTGGGCCAGCCGCCTTTCATCCAGAAGATGCCTCTTCCCATTGGAAAATACAAGCATTGTGTGAAAACATTTTAATATATTCATGCACATTCCTATAGCTCACAGGAGCGAATGGGTCCCAGCACCCTCCCCTCCCTGTCTTCCAAATGATTTTCATAGGCAGTGATGCACTGGGAATGCCACTTGTGCTCTCGAATGCCCACGAGTATGTAAATTGTGGGAATATGTGGGCCAAGGGCTGCGGGTTTATTGTGCTGCAGAAAAGATTTTACTAATTACTTGCCTAAACTCCAAAGCAGTACGCCTGCTCTTTTACAAAGAGGGAGAGCGGGTGGTGGGAAGAGGAGGGGGAAAAAAAAGAGGGGGGGAAGAGAGAGTAAAGGGAAAGAGGGAGAAGGAGAGAGAGCAAGGGATGCATTTCAAAGTTTCTCCAGCAATTGGATGGGGGGGAGCTGGGCCCAATGTGAAATCATAGAGGTCAAAGGTGGGTCTCCCTCCCTTGTGAGAAAGTGGTGAATCAGGACGGTTTATCAAACGATCATTTTCTTTTGAAACTGGGAGGCAGCGGCTGGGACAATTCTGCAGATGTGCTTGATGAGTTCGGGACAAAAATGGGCCACCTCCTCCCTCCCTCCCCCTTTAAGGTCTCCCATCAGGGGTTGCTTCTCCCTCCACTGCTTCCAGGACCCTCCCCTCCCTTCTTCAGTGGTCAGCTGAGACCCCCACCCACTGACCGCCTTTGTGTTCCTGGCCTTTGGACACACTGACAGGGCCCTTTATGAGACCCCAATCAAGACCCCCATGTCACAGGTACCTAGCAGAGATACCAGACCCTTTTCAAATGAGGAACAACAAGGAAAATATGCTGGCCCATTGTCCCAGCACGGCACCAAGGGAGATGAAAGGGACAGGCTGCTCCCTCTCTGCAGACCGCCTGCCAATCAACCCCAGTTATTAAGGTCACGATGTGGAAATTCTTTTGACCTACACCTAATCAAAGATGCACCAGGGCCTTTTGAGACAACGCAGGGGAAGGTGGGAGGGCAGGCATCCCCCTGCCCTCCCCACCCATAAATACAGTGGAGCTTCCAAAGAGAATTTAGTAGGAGTTACCCCAGTTAGTGCGGCAGCTCACTTGCCCCAAGTACCGCTGGGACAGCCAAGGTGGGCTCCATGCTGGCATCCGGCTTCAGGAGAGCTAAAGTTAAAAGCTTTCCTGGTTGAAAAGTTACAGGCTGAGCAATGCTGGAGGTGGCTCAGAAGTCACCAAGAACCCTGTGTGACTAGTACTAAGCATCCTCTTTCCTATTTCCAATAGCTTTCGTTTGTGCAGGCTGTGGGCTTCACGAAACATGTTCAGCACTATCCGACACTGGGCTCTGAAGAAGAAAAACTCAGTGAACATGAACCTATGAGCCTCCAAAAGCTGAAACACCTGGAAGAGTGGATAGATTTTAGCAGTGCAGAGCACTCACTCTGAATCCCTCTTGCATTATACAGGATGAAGATACCAGTATGACATTGATGGTGGCAGTTCTTAGGACTATGCAGAAATCCATCAGTAAGAGAAGTTAGAACCTACCTGCAGTGACAGAGCAATCAGATGAATGGTACAAAATGGAGCATGGGTCAAGTTGGGATCAGAGAAGCAAATCCCACCACACAGCTCCAGAGTAATTGAAATACAGACAAGATCACCTGCCCCTGAAGAGTTGTTCTGTATCACTCACTGTCTGAATCATCACCATACACTCAGTAACAAAACAGTCAGACACAACATTTCAACCTGACAATAGAGACAGACTAGTCTGTGGTAGTTCACACAAAAAAAGCAAAACAATCCAAACCCCAGAAGAGAAACATTTTAAGTATACGTAGGAGGCTTCTTCAAGTGCATGATTTTGAATCAGGTCTTCCAGAAGAGCCACATGGTATAAATCATGGCCACCACTGGCACATCTAATACCAATCTTGAAGAACAGAAACTTCTGGCACACCTCTTCACATACCATACAGGGAATATCCTTCCCGATCCCATTGCCAGCTTGCTGCCCTCATCCTGTTGGCATCCTTCAAAGCCCATGGGGATCAAGCTCTTGGTGAAAAGCAAGCGAATCTGGGGTGGTAGTAGACTGAAGACATGAACAGCGTGAAAATCACAACCACCAAGATGTAGGTTTCATTATGCTAAATACTTCGCTCACGCGCTGGCTCATTTCCTCTGTCTTTTAATCCACCTTCAGCTCATGAAAGACACCAGTTCAGTGCTACTGAGTCCCCCAACTCCCATCAGAGAGCCTGCAGAAGATAACAGCCTACCAGCCATAACCAACTGGGTGAGACAATGAGAAGTGGAAGACTCCAGAAGAGCTCTGGGACAAAGACTCATGTGTTTACATAAATGCTACTATACTGCTTCTCCAATGCAAATCATTGCCATTCCTAAAACCGTTCCCTTGTTCCTTGGCTCTTATGCAATTGTTGAAGCAGGTGGAAGACAGTTTTTTCTTCTTGATGTTAAACCAACTAGCTCTTATACCTGAAATTACTTTGTAACAGCAAGGCATGGTCTGGTTTAGGCTGCTGTGAGCCAAGATTCAAATGGACACTTAAAACCAGCTATCTCCTCTAATGTTACAGTAAGCTGCAGTGCTCAGAGCAGACATTACTTCAGCCCTGCAGCACAGAAGACAGAGGAGAGTTTCTCACTTCAGGGCAGTATCCTCCACTATCACCCTCCTTTCAAATGTCAATGGCAGGCTGAGGACCAACCTCCTGCTGTCCTTGGAGTGAATCAACACTTCTTTAGAGGGCTAGGCTGCCATCTTAGGACACTACAGCTCCACTTCCTACCTGAGGGCATGAGCTCACATCCTCTGACACCTCCGGCCTCATTTGGGAGGAGTAACAGTAGAAGCTGAGGCTGGTTAGAGGCATCTGCACCTGGGGCTCTACAGTGCAAGAGAGGTCCATCCCTCTCCATCCCTCCCTGCCCCCAAAAGCAGCCCTTTGAAAGGCAGGGGAGGGAGCAGACACCACTCTAATTGTAGGAGTGAAACCTGGCATCCTCTTGCTCATCTACCTTTGCACTCCGTTCCCAATTCTCTTTGAACCTCTGGTACAGCTTGTCAGGTCGCTGCCCTCCTGAGAGATCAGAAAAAAAATTATGGCAGTGATTACTATTGTACACTGATTTGCAAGCTGGAAAAAGAAAGAAAAAGAGAGAGAGAGAACAGCCTCCATGTATCAGGCTATGAAAGGGCTGTGACTGAAGCCGCCTGAAAAACAAACCCTTAATTTAAATGTTAATGAAAGTGCTGAAGAGACATCAGAAGCTTTGGTTTCTCTACAAGGAGCAGAATCACCAGGTCCAGAATTTATGGCCCCCTTCACCTCTCCTCTCCCCTTCTCTGCTCCATCAGCCAGAGAAGTTAGGAAAGGAAAAAAACCCTAATTTTAACATTAACTCCACACTTCCACCCTGGGATGCAATTGCTAAATTATCTGTTGGCAGGACACTGATCAAAGGTGGAAAAACAAAGGCATGCTGCACAACTGAGCAAAGGTAAACAGCAGCCAAGGTCTGGTGAAGTTCCCTTCTCCCCCTGCAAAAAAGCAAAGAGAAAATGATCGCAAACTGGAAATGGAAACCTCAAACCATAAGGCAGCCAGCCCCTTCAACTCAGTTTCTTCTGTCACATCGATTAAACAGACATGGATTCTCCTGTGCAAACCAAGCAGCACAAGATGCTTTCTCCAAGCTTGCAAAGGCAGACTCTCCTCTCAAGCAAGGGGAAGATGAGAAAAAACTGCAGGGGAAGAAAGAAAAAAAGATTCAATATGCAACACAGCTCAATAGGATTAGAAACAGATGTCTGGGCTCTAACGCAGTTAGCTACTGCCTCCCGAAACCTGCCCACAAACACCAGTGAGCCAATTCAGTCACAGCAAATATATATATTAAAGTATTGGCCAAAAGTGACAAAAAGGGAGCAAGTCATCAGTCATGTGGACTTCAGAGGGCAAAGGAAAGAAACTTAAGTGCAGAAAAGTAAGCTGTGGTTTCTCAACCTGCAGAAGTGTTTACACATGTGTTTGTTTCTAGATGAGTAGGAAGAGACACATGTGTGTTCATGTGTTCACCCATGTGAGGAAGACCAGAGTCACCATCACACAATTAAAGAAGGTAAAACAAAATTTTCTTCCTCCCAACATCAAGGGAACACTCAGGGCACATGGATAAGACACAGGTGTCATTTTAGCTCCAGAGGGGAGAAACTGATACTCATTTCCTGCTCTTCAGCTTTGGGGTGAAAGAGCACCAAGTCAGTTATAACTATTGCATATACCTAGAAACCCGGATCCAGATCACTCCCCGAGGTCAGCAAGAGATGGTACTTAATGCCACCACTAACTCTGCAAGTCCACCCTGGGATCTCACAGTTGAGCAGGTTCTTCCTGCCCCTGCTTAAAGAAACAGCTGCAGGTCAGAGTCCCCTCTCAATTATTCAAACCGACCAGGCTCTACAGGGATCCCCAAGGACAGCAGAGCTATTGCTGCGTGATATTTTGCTGGCAATGCACAAACCAGAATAAACCCCAGTTACTTGTCCTAACTCCTAGCATACTCAAAGAGGTTAACTGTGCAAAGCTAGGTCACAACAGAGCACCACTACAGCCAACAGCTCATCTTGATATGCAGTAGGGGATATCTGCTGATAAAAGTGGAGCAGGAAATGGGGGGGGAACATTACCAAACATTTCAACTGCTACACATTAGGGCTTCAATTCTAGTTAAAACTACTGCAAAGTTTCTCTGACCCAAGTGGGTTGTTTTGCTCTAATGCAATCTGCAAGATCAGATTGTTTCATTTTCACAAAAAGTTTCCAGATAACCATTAAAAAGAAGCCCCCAGAATTAATCATTTTGATTGTCCCCAGTGGAAGAGAGGCCCATTCAGTCAAGGTGCCTGTCAGTAACCCTTCTCTTCCTTCCTTTCCCCAGCAAGTTTTGGGTATGTTTTACAAATTTGTCTGAGGCTGTCCACAGGGGCAGAGGTCTCCCCGGATATTACTTCCCCATAATATTCCATGGGAGAAGCAATTATGTTAACAGAGATACAAATTAGCATGTTAAAATAGGAGTCAGCTCTCAACTACAATGCTGTATAAGCAGAAGAACGAGAGCAAGCCTGGCTTTTTAAATTCAACTGCTCACAGACCTACTCATTTTCCTTTACATTAAACATTCAATGCAGATAGCTATTGTCTTTGGTACAAGCTTTCCTCCTCTCTGGAGTAAACCTGCACTTCACCAAAGCAACATTCGCAAGAGGTCACTGCAGTAAACCAGTGACGCGTTTGGAAAAGGAGAGACCATCTTTTGGGCTTACACACTCAAAGCATCTCTCTGCCACAACTGGAAACATCATGGTTGCCTGATGTTGCCCCACACTGCACCAAAGGTTTCCTAGCTCTTTATCTATACTTGCACATTGAAAACCATTTTTGTGCCTCTGTCATCTCTTTTATTGGTTTAAAATCTGATACACTTTGAGTACAAACTGGGAAGACCAGTGCTCATGGTAAGTATTTTTAAATCTAAATAGCAAGTGTCTGTGGCCAGACGCAGCAGGAGAAGCCATCTTAGACTTGAATACTTATTTTAATCCAACACCAAATAATTTCTGAATCCAAGATTAATAATTAATTTAACATCAAGGTCCACTTTTTCCTTCCCCCTCTAGTTTAAAAGCTTCTCTATCATTATGGAAAAAAAAGAAAATAACTTGTAACTATTTTTCCCCTAAATAAAGGAACATTTCAGTAGCACAACACACATCATAAGCCTTATGGTTCTGCAGCCACAAATGCCAGCCAATTGGACCTCATTATCTCCATAAGCCTATGTCTCAAATTAAACAGCGTACAGTGGTAATTTCTCTTCCCTGGCTACTGCCACCTCAAGGAACCACAAAGCATGAAGGTGCCACTACTCCAAAAGAAACCCCTGGGTTTTCCTCACTTTGCACATTTGAATAGGTCCACTGCACTCAGGCTTGCCCTGGTCCCTGAGCACACATAAGTCACTGCAGTAAGCACCAGTAAATGAAAGTTTAACATCTCCATGACACAGGGTTCAGAATGCAAATAACTCAGGGGGAAGCGGATTACAAGCAGCTAAGAAACATGGTTTAGGGTACACAGCCTTTCTGTAAGCACAGCATTTTACTAATCCATGGAGGAGGATAGCTATGGAGATCAATCAAACCAGAAGAAGTTGAGGCACCCTTATTTTAAGTATCCTATATGATCTCAGACTCTTCTCTAGTCCCTGATGTGACAAGCAATGTAGGACCTGCTGGCCCAAGTACATCAACCAGCACAGCTATGCAGAAGACCTCTTGAAAACTCAGAAGCAGCACAATGCCCATCCTATCCCTACTACCCTGCAGGTCACTGTTAGGGATCCCCAAAGCAATGAAGCTCCAGTAACACACATGAATGTCAAGGCAATTCCATGGCTGAAAAAGTTATACAAAAGGCTTAGTGCAGTTCTTCCCTGCACAGAAAAAGGAGAAGATACAGTACTACCCTTTTACTGCCTTTTAGCCTACTTAATCTCCCTTATGGGCATCATTCAGCTTGCAGACCCTCCAAGCATCCAGCCCGCCAATCACTACATGAAGAACAAAGCAGCCTTCTCTTTAGCTCAGCATATCTGTAAGAGCATCTCTGTAGTTAACACAGGGAAACTGTGGACAAATCAAAGCAGAATATCCAAGAAAGATGCCAAAAGACAGAGGAGCTGCATTTTAAGACTACAAGTCTCTGAAGTTTAGCTTGGGTGTGCAGACACCTTCCATTAGAGCAGCAACCAGCAGAGAAGGACTACAGCAGAAAACCCAGCTGCAGGTCAGGGGCACATGGGATACTTTCTAAGAAAGCTTCACACAGAGGAAGGTATCACTGAAAAGCAAGTTTTGGTCTACAACCCTGACCACTCTAGAAAGTCTTAGTCATGGGAAACCTCCAGGTCAGGAAGTTGCAGCCTCTCCAAAGCACTTTTGAATTGCTAGAGCCAAAGGAGCTCTCCCTGCTCCTGCCTCACCGCACACAACTGCTTTGGCCTGCTCTTGAGCAATACGTGTCCACAGAGATGGGTTCTCAGCAACACTGGGCCACGATACTTAAGTGGTTGGAGCCTGATTCTACAGCAGTTTGACATCATCAGAACTATCCGTTCATATGGAGGAGCAATCACTTTATACCAGCGCAAGTGAGAAGAGAGAACTGGGAGGACACATCAGGTGTTTAGGAGGAAGTGGAGGTTATAGGCCATGTTCAGCCTCACTGAGGAACAAATGCATCCAAGCTAGGCAAGAAGGATGGGGACTGCAAGGGAGGAAAAGCTTCACACACAAGAGCATAGGGAAAGCATACGGGTGATATATGGGCTCTTGCAAGTAAAACAGAAACCACAGAGCTCCCCGAAGTAGACCTTGCTAGAAACCAGATATTACCTTTTTGATACTCACCCTCATTAGACAGCAAGCAATAAAACCTATTAGTGAAAAATTCATCTCCCCTGCCCCTTGCCCTGGCCCTCCCCCACCACATGCCTCCTGCTCTGATCCTCTCTCTCTTCTGGGATGGCTGCGATTTGTTCTGGGCAGCGACAGGTTTATAGGTTAGCCGACACCTTCTCTCTGTGGAATTTTAATTAACTTCTCCCAGCGTCCATACGTGAAGGAGCAGGGCTCCCATTATACGAGGTCAGCAGCGTGTTTCAGGCCCTGCTATATCAGCCGTCAAATTGAAGAATTAATGACGTGGCTAATTGGCTCTAATTCTCCACCCACCCTGTCCCCCCCCCAAAACACAGAGGGATGGGGGGGACGGTAGGGAGGGCTAACAGGGGAGACTGGTACAGTCCACAGTCTCACAAGAAAACAGGAGTGCACAATTTAAGCCCACTTGTCCATGGGGTAGCTGTTCTACCACCTCCCATTTATCACTCTGCAGGGAGGAAAAGGGGGGTGGGGAGACTGTGGGTAAATATTGTGACAGAGAGTGTGCACAAGCATGCACACCAGGGAGAGGAACACTGTCCTGACAAGAGGCCACCTCAGTAGGTCATCACTTAGAAGCAGGAAGCAGCATGCCACTGGGCTTTAACCAGCCACAGTGCTAGAGCCAGACCCTGTCTGCTAGAAAAGGGGCCCTTGCAGCACAGAAGACAGCAAAGGGCTTCTAACAACTTGTAACAGCAATAATGCACATGGCACTTCTTCAAAAACACTATCTCAATCACAGCAATGGGACAAGGGAATGGCAAAATCATAGCAGGTCTCAAGGGTCATTTCCCTGATAATGCCATTAGCTCTGTACCACTGAGTTTCTGCTGACTGCAAAACAAGCCTGGAAATCTAATGAGGACAGCAGTTGTGGGAAGTACTTTGGTTTTGCACAAGCCTAAAATTCACTAGTTGCAGACAGCACACGGCCAGAAACAGGAGCTCTTCTTCCCCTCTTCCTTGAGGAAGGATAAGGGAGAATCTCTGTTGCATGTAGAAGACCAGCTTAACCATGAACTGAAGAGACAGATCGTTGCTGGTCAGTGTAAGATGTTAACAGTGAGAGTTTAAGTTTCTCAGATTTTCACTTCAAGAATGGGAACACTTTGAAAAACACTGTAGAAGACACTGTCGTAGGTACAAATCTGTGGACAAATCAAAGCAGAATATCCAAGAAAGATGACAGAAGCCAGAGGAGCTGCATTTTAAGAGCACAAGTCTATGAAGTTTAGCTTGGGTGTACAGACATCTTCCATTACAGTAGCAACCAGCAGAGCCTCCAATGCTGAAGTTGTAGCTGTAGCATTACGCCCATACTAGAAGCACAGGGCTACAGGCAATAGAGGCTGGAACACTTCATTCTCAGACTCCACCTTAATCTTTCCCAGTTCCACATGCTCAAAGAAAACCAAGCCCTAGCCACCGCACACAGCTCCCAAGTGGGGACCTTTATGGCTGGCATCTCTTCTGCCAGAGAACAGAAATACAAGTTGGCATCTTTACAGAACAGAAAACCTCAAGAGGATCTGATTCATTCCTTCTAATTAGCAAGTCTGAGAGGTTGCTCTGCAAGTAAGAGCAAACATGCATCACCTGAGACAGTAACAGGAACTTAGGGCCATTCTGACAGCTTCTTTATGAGGGAATCAGTCTGCTGTTACGGGGAACAAAGACCACATGCTCCTCCCTGAGCTCCCACTGCAGGCACAAGCTCCTGATCAGCCTCCACCCAAATCAAGTCCCTGGAAGCATCACACTGGTGCCTTGGAGAGATATGTGGACACAGTCTATCCAAATCCTTTACTTCTCTCTGTTGGAAATTGGGAATAAAGAGATCTCAGTTACCTTAACAATGGGCTGATAGCAATGGACCAGACTCGATCCTCTGTCTGCACTGTATGTAGACACTGCCCAACTCTGCCCGCGGACAGGGACCAAACCTAAAGAAAGAGATGCATGTTATGCCACATCACCCAGAAGGTGCAGATGGTAGGATACACACTGTTAATGTTGTGCTGGAAGAGCTGCCAAAACTGCTACTCTCACCTTCCCTGAGATGCTCTCCCTAGCTCCCATGACTTATTTCTGAGGAGCAGAGCCTTCAATTGCTTGCAGAAAAAAAGCACTTAAAAGTCACACAAAGATTCAGCTTATGAGTATGACCTTCCATCCCACTGGCAACAGAGCAAGCACCCCTATCATTACATGCTCTCTAGGGCAGCACTCACCACAGCCACTTATCATCTTCTGTAGTTAAATAAACAAGAAGTGGGATTTGTTTAAATCGCTGCTTTTCAGTTGAGCAGTGTGGGAAGATTTTATACCAGCCCTGAAAAATCTCCATTCATATTATCTATAAAATTAATCGTTCGCTACCGTGTAAAATAGGTTTTTTATAAACCCACTCCCTTTTGACCAAGTTTCTTATGTGTACCTCAGGCTATCTTCAAATAGACCCCACTTGCCACTGACAATGTGGGAGAGTGTCTTCCCTCCCCCATAAGTGCACACATGCACATCCCCTTCCGCCAGTTCACCACACACCCCTTTGTTTCTAGGTCCTAATAAACTGCCCCAGATTCTTGCTGGGAACTCTGCCTGTGGCCCTCATTTTCTCCACCTTGCCTTCATTCTTGGCCCACAGGGCTGGAGACCCCCAGTTCTCTGTAACCCACCCCCAATGTTTTACTTCCAAGACTTCAAAGCTGGAAGCGCCCTATTTGTTTGTTTGTTGATAATGCCCAGGATTGCAGGCTATTCTTGTCAGCGGGGAATTTAGCACCTAGTGTCAGCAAAAGCAGCAGAAAAGCTTAACTCTTTTAAGGCATCCCTATCTCCTACAGGTTAAAAATATTGCTCAGAGCACACTATCTGGTGCCTATCACACAGGAATGTACATTAGCAGCTCTTCAGGGCTTAGTCCTAATCAACACTCAGCAGAGCCCTCAATAGCTTAGACACTTAGAGCCCCTTTAAAAGGCTGGTAGGGATTCCCTTCCACTCTCCAAGAGTCTCATTCACGCAAACAAGGCAGCCTACAAAAGAGATGATAAAAAATAAGAAGTGAACATCCCTAGAGCCTATGCTGTGGCGAACACTGGGTGGGCAAGATCTCACACTAGCTCCAAGAAAAACAGCCTGAAATTCCCCTCTGGCCTTCAGGAATTTGTTCTCAAGGTCAGGGAGGTCTGTCCTCTGGCTGCCAGGGAAGCAGCAAGAACATCCTCTCCCAGCAAAGAGGCTCCACAGAACATAGAGAAGCAGCCTTGCTTAAGTGTGAGACAAAGCAGCATCAAGGCCTTGCTCCCAAAAGACAAGCAGCATCCCCAGCAGTGCCCTTTGCATCTGAACACTGCTCCGCTTGGGAGTGATTTTACCCAGGAGTACACCCATACAGAAGGAAAAACAAGAATAGATAGGGTCATGCTGCTTGGCAGCACATCAGAGAGTTGCCCACTACCACACTTATAAACCCTTGAAAGGGACATTTAAGTCTTTCTTTGCCCCACCTTCCCCTTTTGCAAAACAGGAATAACAGTTTCCCCTCTTTCTTCCATTAATACTCTACAATGTACGAGGGGCCAAGAGTATCTACCAGCCTAGCCTGAGCAACAGCCAAAGCTTTCAACATACAGCAACCACTTCCAACAATGAAACAGGTGGTTGTGAAGATGTTACAGGTACTGTGCACCATGCAAGCAGAACAAGGGCAAGACACCTACATGCAGTTTCCTAAACTACTAAAACAGAGCTAGTTACAGCTCAGGAGAAAAACTCTCCAGGTCCATGTAGGAATAGAGCACTCCCAACCAGATCCAGAAGGACAAAAGTCAACAAGGTCCTGCCTCAAAAATAAATAGTCAAAAATTGTGTGATAGGATTCGTGATGTCAGCTGGAAGAGAAAAATGGAAGCTAAGAGTAGTCATAGTGTAACTTCACTCCTGGCTTGCAAACCAAGAATGATTAAAAAAAAAAACCCAAACTCAAACAATAAAAAACCCCAAAGCACTAATAATAATAATAAAAAAAAACCCACCACACTGCCACAAACCACAAATAAATAAACCACAACCCCAGAGATTTGGAAAAGACATCATGCTATCCCTTAAAGAGATTGAATATATAATAGAGAACATGTGAGGCAGAATTCCATCACAAAACAAGGATGTGCTTGAGATAAATACAGCAAATTTCAGACTAACTGCATGGATCACCACTGCAGTGTTAGACAGATGTACAGCAGAAGAAGCAAAACATCAGCTGCTGCCTTCTGCACCTCCTAGTTTAAACCAGCAGCTGATGTCATGAAGTGAAAAGTGTCTTTCTTAAAAGCTTGGCACAATAAGCACCTTTTCAGAGACCTGAGCATACAGCAAGATGCCCTGCGCTCCTCCTGCAGACACACAAGGCAGGGCTCACAACAGTTCTGCTGACACTTAAACATTCACGGCACAAGATCTCTGAAGTCACCTCTGCAGCAGCACCTGCAGCTGCTGGAACGTCACTGCTCACCTTCGCTGTTCTGTCCCGGGAGCCGCTGACAATGAGGCCACCTTGGAAGTCCACACAGTTCACCTCCTGTTCATGTGCAGAAAACTTGATGCTGTAGGAGCCATGGATCTTATGAAGGACAATATTTCCATCTCTGGAAAACAAATCCCCAGGCAGGGAATCTGTATCAGCTGCATCTCCCTTGAACATGCACCTTCCATTAGTGCTTAGGAGTACCACAGAAAGACCAGGACTGATCTACCATGGGAGCTGAAATTCATGCAGCATTATTAACCTTATACTCCTCACACATCACCTGTTCTCTTACAATCCCACATCTGGCCAGTCAAAGCCTGATCTGCTGCACATGAAAATTTTCCTGGCTCTCTTTCCACCCTCCACTTGGTGTTAAGCTGCAGAAACTAGCAGAGCAGCCATTCCTCCTCCTACTGCTTTGAGCTTGCCAGAATCCTGGCTGGATGCTCAATGACTGGAGTAAGGGAAAAAGTGAGAGGTCGTTCTCACCCATGTCCAAGCCTCAGCTCTTCATTCATTTCAGAGCAGCTATGCAGGGTACTGTGCTTTGAATTAACTAGAAAGATATTTAGACCTTTTTTTCAACCAATACAGTTACTGGAACTTTAAGTGCATGTGTTTTGTTTTCACCTGAATTTTGGGCTACGGCTCACAAGGGAGAGTCTCAAGATATCCAGGGCAGACAGCCATGCCTGCATCTCTCAATTCTGTGCTTAAGTGCCATGTATATTAATAGCTAAAACTTCGTAAATAACAGTTCTGTTACTTGCTGAAAAAGGCCAGTCAAATGCAAAATTAATTGGAGAAGTGTGTGTGTGCTGGAATGCTTGGCAGTTTTCCCCCTCTCCACAATTATATCAGTACTTCTAATAAACATACACTTGTGTCTAGAAAGCTTTATGCACCACTGCAGTCCCAGTTAACCAGCAATTGTGAATAACAACACTGTCGGGCTACCCTGACTCTATCAGGGACAGAAATTAAAACTGCACATCAGTTTGGATTGCCTGATCAGTCAATCCTGATTCAACAATCCTGTGGATATGTACACAAGTTCAAAAGAGAAAAGCACACTAGATAAGGTCAACAGCACAAGACTGCTCCTCTACTACTGCAGTAGAAGCTTTTTCAGGACAGAACCAAATCATGAGAGAAAGAAGCAGCGGTTGAACACAGCCAAGTATGAGGAAACTGCGTAGCAAGATTGACCTCTCTGCTCTGGGCTGGAGTTACACAAAGCCTTTCCAACTTCACTGCCATGCTCCTTGGGCTTCTTCATTCACCCAACTTACCCCCCTCCACTGACGATGTGAGAGTTGACAAGAACAAAGCGACATACATCCTCCTGGTGGCCAGAGAAGATAGCTTGAGGGTGACGCTGCAAACCTGCACCATCAGGACAGAGCCCGTAGGCCTGGATGTTCTCTGCTTGAGACAGGTAGAGGTACTCGCCATCCAGCTCTATCCAGGGCATCAAACTGCAAACAGACAGCAGGTTGGGAAGAAAGCTAAGAAGCTACTAGGAGAAAAATTAACTCTATCTGTGCTTAAACCAAGACAGGGGATACAGAAGCAGGCAGAAAACAAAACTTCACAAATAACACACAGAAAGGAAATAAAAGATCACATATGTAAACATATCAACAAAAGCAAATGAAAACTGGGAAGTTGGAGCTGCTGCTCACATGCAAAGGCAGGGCTTAATATAGTAGCACAGCTAACAAGCGAGGCTTCTTCGGCAACATACAAAGCAGATCACATTGCTGGCATTTTTTTAACCAAGAGCTGAAGTAAAGGAAGCATGGAATCTCTGAAAGAGAAGCTGGCCAAGAGTCTACTGAGTTCAGATAGGAAATACTTAAGGCTCCCTGACCCCTCTTCACGAGCCCTGTACTTTTTAAGAAATGATGCTATCAGGCATTTGTGAGCTATGCTGAGCATTTCTAACAGAGCCTTTGATATGAGGCTCCTGATGCAGTCAGTCAGTCTTGATCCTGCACATTATTTACTGATGCTCAGTAGAGACCACAAAGCTGCCAGTATTTCACATGCATCTGATCAGATCACATCAAATAACACACATCTTCCTAGAAGTAGAAAGTCTTCCACCTCTTCCATTCACTGTATGCTGATACGTAAAGCAGCAGGGTAAGTCTGAAGCTATCCAAGCACTTTGTGCTCATCATGTAGAGGATGCATTTTTCTACATTCACACCTCTTCCACCTCTCAAACAAAAGCAACTGCAGAGCAATCTCTTGATTTCTGTTGTCTGTCTTTTAGAAGAGCACATACACCCTTTCTGCCCCATCCTATCTATGGGACAGTGGCAGGTTCCTACAGACAGGTGTCATGCCAAGGGCAGTGGATTGCTAAAGGAGCTGTTCCAAAGTATTCTGAAGATTGAAATTACAAGGGGAAAAAATGCTTCACTTCCTGGGAGACTGAGAAGGAGATACTCAAGCAATGTCTCAATCAAGTCTGTCATCACAAGTTTTGTTTATTTATTCTTGAAACAAAATCAAGATACAGAAAACAGAACAGGCTACAATGCAAATTTGGGCAGAAGGCTCTTTCTTCTTAAGTACCAGAGAATCAGCAAATATGCCTTCTGCATCTGGCCTTGCCATATCCAGAGAGACATGGGGTTTGTGTCCTATCGGGCATGGATGTGTAAAATTGTCTCCACTCTGCAGATATTGCTGAGTGCACCAATAACCCATGCAAAATTTGAGCAAAATCAGAGCCTTTCCACAAAGCAGCCTTCAATTTTCAAACTATTCAGGAACAAACTGTTTCGAAAGCAGGGGAGCTTCTCAAAAAACTGTATCCCTCTTTTTTGCAGATCATTAATCCTCAGAGGTCACACTTTTCTTTGTCAGCAGAGCCATTATACATAGCCACTCCACATAACATCACAATTTGAACCAGAAACAAGCAAGAAGACAAGATTACTTATCAAATAGAAGGTTCCTGCTTGCCTGCATTTATCTCCAATAACAGGCTTTTAGTCACATAAAGCAGTCGAACGTAGGCTATAATGTTCATTTGGGACTTGATCATATGCATGGAAAAAGTAAGAGGCATTTCTGGAGCAGAAGCTTCGGTTTTAGGCAAGCTTTGATTTCCTTTTCCTTCCTCCACTCCTACGCAGTCCTCTAAAAGCAAGTGAATACCCAGCTTACTTAGGCTACAGCCAGTTTCTGTGGCTCTCCTCCTGCTGCAGTTAAGCTTTTTACCTTTTTCTATGGCTTTTTCAAAAGGAGAGAAGCAACAAATTTGAAGCAGGACAAATGAAAATTAGAGGACGCCATTTGGATGGTGGCCTCATTAAATCAGTCCTTGCTTTTTCACTTGGGAAGCTGGTTTAGTAATGATCTCTAACATCCACAGTGCCTGTCTTCACAGATGGTTGCAAGCACTTCAAAGGCAGGTATACAACCTGCACCAAAACCCATTCTGCTCATTACAGTTGTTCCCAGGACTTTAGACAAGCAGTGGCACATTATCCTCCACTTCAATCTACATGCACAAAAAGCATGAAAAGCTCAGTAGAAGGCCCCTGTTCTTCAGCAGCTAACAAACCACAGTCTTTCTCATTTTTCCTACTGTCTGATGATGTGAAGGCTGAAAATGCAGATGCGCTGTGCAGACAAGAGACATACCTTATGCTTTGCTTTGAAAGCTGAGTACACCGTTGCAAGAAAGAATTTAACAACAATCTCCTCTCACTAATGTCAAATATACGTTTTTTTTTTACTGAAGGAGGAAGCATAAGGTAGAATAACAGCAATTAGCATTTCAGATTTGTATAGCCAAATCAGGGGCCATGATAAAGCACAGCAGACAAAGCAAGTATTTTGAGGGGACACAAGTTCACATCTGGGATCAAGGTATGCTCATTGTGAGAGCAGGACAGAAAATTGCTCATGGTATACAGCAACAGATAGGAACATAATAGCTTAAAGTCTGTAGTAAAGATTGCTAAATCCAGCTAGAACTGCACAGATCAGAATAATGACAAATTCAAGCTCTTCGTAAGAAAGTAACTCTTGACTCTCAGAGTGAATCTCTAAGGCAAGACAGAAACTCCTTTTACCCCACATCCAGCTAGTCAGGACCACCCAAAACAGGCCAGCAACGTCACTTGTGATCCACAAGGTCTTACAAGGAGCAGGAAACACCTCAACTCAGGGCACAGACAAAAACCCAAGACCCGGCAGCAGCTCACACAGAACAAAGCAGAAGACAAAGGAGCCACTTGCTTGCATTTCCATTTCAGGACTGTCTCCTTCCGGCAGCGTCCGTGCCTCCAGTTCTGAGATACTTTCACCCTTTCCTTCACTGGAATGCCAGGCGCTCTGCAGACAGAAGAAGAGGGATGAGATTAACAACTGGGACTGATGCTGTATGAACAACAAATACACTCAAGCTGGTCACAGGTTCCACAAATGATGAGCAGGCAAACACTGGTGGTGCTTGAGCCACACTAGAGTAAGCACACTCCTAAGAGTTGACAAGAAAAGAACACTAAGCAGAGTGGTGCTTATCAGCATGGAAAGCCATCCCTGATGATCATTAGTGTACAAGCCTTAAATGTGATCAAGACCTATCTAGTACACTGAATGCAATACAGGTTGAGACAAGATGTAATCAAAGCAAGACAACATAGAAAGGAACTACCAGAACAACCAGAGAAAAAGGACATCACTTTTCTAATAGAGACTAAATTAAACCAGTTAACATAAGGACACCACCACACAAGAGAAGATGGAGGAAACACCAGTCAGAACACTGAAACTAGAAGCCAGGAGAGTGTGTCTAGACAGAAGACCAGTAAAGAAACTGCTCCAGACCCTCACCTGCCTGACAATCACATAGCCAGATACAATAATTAGAAATCAAGATATGTTCAAACTGAAACCAGAATGAATTTATCTGTATAACCAACCACCTGATGCACACACACCCCAAAACAGACTTTCTTTTCCAGCAGCTCACCAAAGGATAGAGAATTCCACCACATTCCTGGAAAACTCTATTCAGTCAGACAAACTTATGAACTGCAGTCTCTCTTTTAATAAGCAGTTGCTGGGAAAAGCCAAGATCAACACAGCTCAAGAGGTGACAAAAGGTAGGTACCACCGAGACCTGGGACCAAGGTCTCAGAGTCTACATGAACATACTGAGTTCAGGCAGCTGTTCAACATCTGTCTTGCCTTCATGATCCAGGGTGGATTAAAGAGGGAGCGAGGGAAAAGCCAGCATTAACTCCCACCTTTCTCATATCACAAACTCAATTATTCAATATCTTTGGTAGAGCTGCTTAGGTAGGAAAGATCAGAAAAGTACAAGAAGAAACTCTTCAACTTATGGTTTGTAACTAGGGTTGCGAACCACTAACTAGATTATAAAAGTTTATCCCCCATTCATTTCTCAAGATCCAATGTTCCCAGATTTATAGGGATGAAGGGAAGATCCTTGAGAGATGGGCACTGGTGCCTGATCAGAACAAGCTCCCTTCTCCCATCCTTACTATGCCCTCAACCCACTTCCCAGAAGTGGGATTTTGGGACACTCTGTCATTTTTAAAACAAAGATTACCTCCCTGTAAATAAACATCTCCTGTGGCTGTTAATGGGTGTAGGAATCTCTAACCTGGCCCTGGGGTCTGGCCAGATTCTCATTTTCCCAGCCTTCCTTCCATTGCCTCAGGCTCCCTTTTTTTCTGCTCACCCTTCCCTCCCCTTTTCTATGTTTTCCGGCACTTAGTCACCATTATAATTTGACTGCATTCCTGGGCATGTGACCCATTTTAAACAAAAACAGCAACCACACATAAAAAAGCTTCTTGTCCCCTAGAAAGCTTTGTGACATAAGTTTATGATCAGTAGAGCCACACCAAATAAAACTGAATTTAGGAAGCTATGAGCTCTTTATTTCTCCTAACCCTTTCTAAAAAATAATAAATAAACCCATACAGTTAGCCTAGGCTGGAGGAAGAGGAATTCCTGTTTTTAAAGGGAGCACTTGAGAGAGGTCTGAGATGAGGAATGCAAAGCACTGAAATGTCAGGTCAGGCCCAGCAGCCTCCTCTCCTCATTGCCTATTACTCTCCCAGACAGAGCTCAGGCTCTCCGCCTACATTCAATTCCGTTCATTGTTCCAAAAGGCTTCTCCTCCCCACACTCAACCCTCAGTGAAGTTCTCCCCATGTACAGATTTTAAGTCACCAGCTTGCACAGTGATGGAAAACACACTCATGCCACAACCCCCTCCTAACACGTACTGGCCAATCCAGACATCCTGAGCTCAATGCACAAACCCTACTAAGCCTAGATGTAATTTCCAAGGCTCCAAGAAAGGTGAATCCAAGGTCAAAAAAAGCAGCCTCCATCTTACGCTGCTGGTCACTTTTCTAGTTGGGGGGCAGGTCTTGATCCTCCTGCTGCTGAAAGAGGAATTCTCGAAGAGAGTTACACAGTGGCTTCGCTCAGAGTACCAGTTCACTACTGCAGTTACTCCTGCAACAGACACCTCTTCCTTCCACATGAATCAAAAGTTCCTGACTGGAAAGGGCGAGGGCTGGGTGGGGAGAACTATAGCTGACTGCATTCAGCTCTGGGGCCCCCAACATAAGAGGTTGTGGACCTGTTGAATCTAGTCCAGAGGAGGTCATGAAGAACATAATGAGCTGCAGCATCTCTGCTACAAGGACAGGCTGAGAGAGTTGGACATTTTCAGCCTGGAAAAAAGAAGGCTCTGTGGAGACATTAGAGCAGTTTTCCAGTACCTAACGGGGGCCTACCAGAAATCTGGAGAGGGACTTTCTACAAGGACATGCAGTGATAGCACAAGGAGAAATGGTACTAAACTGGAAAAGGGTAGATTAGATCAGGTACCAGGAAGAAATTCTTTACTGTGAGGGTGGTGAGGCACTGGCACAGGGTGCCCAGAGAAGCTGAGGCTGCCCCATCCCTGGCAGTGTTCAAGGCCAGGTTGGACAGGGCTTGAAGCAACCTTGTTTAGTTGAATATGCCCCTGCCCTTCAACTTCAGCAGGTTGGAACTAGGTGATCTCTAAGGTCCTTTCCCACTCAAACCATTCTATGATCTATATGAGGGAAGGCTGGTGGGCTTTTGGAGGGTTATTTGTTTTGTCTTTTTGTTTGGTTTACTGTTAATAGATACATTATTCATCCACCCTGCCTCTGCCATATTGCACTTCTGGAACCAGATAATTTAAACATGTCTTAGAAACATCCATCCTTTATTTCTCAGACATTTTATTTATTCACAACAGAGGCAAGAAAGGGGACAGAACATATGGAGGCCAGGAGAAAGGGAATGTAGAAATTGGACTGATGCATCCTTCCCCTTTACCAATATCAGGGCAGCAGAGGCTGAGCTGCAATGATTTTCATGTTTCTGTCAGAGACCTTTGATCCCCTATAGCAGAAGAGAAGTTAAATCAAGCCCAGCTATGGAATCAAGTGCCGAGATATAATTTGATTTGTTTCCTCAATAGCACCTCCCAGAGCAACTCCCAGAATACATCACAAGGTGAACATCACTGCAGTGCACCTGAGCAGTTCTCAAATCTTACAGAGTTAAAAATTGCATCACCATATAAACTTAATCATTTGATAAAAAAGACCCTTTTCTCCCCTGCAAAGACTGTTTTGCTTCAATCATGATCAACCCACTTTCTATACATGCAAATCTTTAAGAATTGTTCCATGATGACCTGAGATAATCAGCAGACATCACACATCCACACCAAGTAGTTGACTTAACTAAGTACCTCTCACTTCAGCAACTGGATTAAACATCCAAAGAGTCACGAGATAAAACTACCTTATGAACACAAATGTTTTGTACAATACCGTGGAGGGACCACTATCGACCAGTCAATTAATATCTTGACCTTTCTTAGTACGCAATCCAGCAAAATACGAAGCCACATGCTTAAAATTCAGTACATGCTTAAGTGCACTGTGAAATCAAGATCTTGGCATTCATGTTCACAGAGAAGCCACCCAACAGTGGATTTCAAGACTGCTGAAGGCTGACTCACTGAGGAAGGACCGCTATTTTACTGGGACCTACAGAGTCCTGCGTCAGAGAGCAACTGAAGTACAGCCCAACATCCTAGAAAGATGGCCAGAAACAAAGGATGAAGAAAACAGCAAACACTGAATGTGAAAACTCAATGAAATTCAAGCAAAATCCACTATCCATACTATTTCAGAAGTCATGACAGTCTTCTGAAGTTCCCATGACTGGAAAGGGAAACATAATCCCAATTTTTAAAAAGGGAAAAAAGGAAGACCCAGGTAACTACAGGCCGGTCAGTCTCACCTCAGTGCACAGCATGATCATAGAACAGACCCTCCTGGAAACTATGCTAAGTACATGGAAAATAAGGAGGTGGTTGGTGACAGCCAATGTGACTTCACTAAGGACAATCATGACTGACAAATTTGGTGGCCCTCTACAATGGGGTTACAGAACTGATGGGTAAGGGAAGAGTGACTGACATCATCTACCTGAACTTGTGCAGAGCATTTGACACTGTACCACGTGACATCTTTGTCTCTAAATTGGAGAGACATGGATTTGATGGACGGCCCACTTGGTAGATAAGGAATTGGCTGGATGGTCACACTCAAAGAGCTGTGGTTAACAGCTTGATGTCCAAGTGGAGACTGGTGATGAGTGGCGTTCCCCAGGAGTCAGTATTGGGACCAGCAATGTTCAACATCTTTGTCAGTGACATGGACAGCAGGACTGAGTGCACCCTCCGCAAGTTTGTCAATGATACTGAGCTGTGTGATGCAGTTGACACACTGGATGGAAGGGATGCCATCCAGAGGGTCCTTGACAGGCTTCAGAGGTGGCCCCACGCAAACTTCATGAAGTTCAACAAGGCCAAATGCAAGGTCTTGCACCTGGGTAAGGACAATCCCAGATATGACTACAGACTAGGCAGAGAACGGATTGAGAGCAGACCTGAGGAGAAAGACTTGGGAGTATTAGTTGATGAGAAGCAAAACGTGATCCATTAATGAGCACCTACAGCCCAGAAAGCCAGGTATATACTGGGCTGCATCAAAATGAGTGTGACCAGCAGGTCAAGAGAGGTTATTCTTCCCCTTTACTCAGCTCTCATGAGACCCCACCTGGAACACTGCGTCCAGCTCTGGGGCCCCAACATAAAAAGGACATGGACCTGTTGCAGCAAGTCCAGAGAAGGGCAGCAAACATTATCAAAGGGCTGGAGCACCTCTCCTATGAAAACAGGCTAAGAGAGTTGGGCTTGTTCAGACTGGAGAAGAGAAGGCTTCAGGGAGACCTTAAAGCAGCTTTCCAGTATATAAGAGACCTGCAAGAAAGTCAGTGAGGACTTCTTACAAAGGCATGTAGTGATAGCACAAGGAGGATGGTTTTAAACTGAAAGAGGGTAGATTTAAATCAGATTTTAGGAAGAAATCCATTACTGTAAGTGTGGTGAGACACTGGAACAGGTTGCCTGGAGAAGCTGTGCCTGCTCCATCCCCAGCACTGTTCAAGGCCAGGCTGGCCAGGCTTTGAGCAACCTGGTCTAGTGGAAGGTGCCCCTGCCTATGGCACCACAGCTGGAACTAGAAGATCTTTAAGATCCCTTGCAACCCAAACCATTCTATGAGTCTATGAAAATATTCTTAAAGCCTGACAGAGCAAGGCTATCTTTGTTGTTAGCTAATTAACACCAAAAGCATTCTATCAGGACCCCAAATCATACAGGGCAACACATGACCTGAAATAATGCACGTTTCCAACTGCAGACACTCCTGATGGAAGCTCCCTTTACTTTGTTACATTAAGAAGGAGAAGCTGAACATTTCTTTCAGCCTGAGAGAGTGTTCCAGGATAAAAGCCATCCCAAGCAATCCATCATAAAGGATTTTTCATTTCCCCCTTCCTACCTCACCCCACCCTACAAGAAAAGCTAAAAGTATTTTGCACAAATTATGGATTTCCTCTCTTTCTTGGCAGAATTACTAAAAGAAATGTAATATTCCTTCTGGAGCCCCCTTCTCGGCTGCTGAAGTGAGAGACTGGGACTATCCTCCCACAGCAACACTGACCCAGGTGACCTCAGCCACCATGGCAGTTGTTGGCCTGGGCCCTAGAAGAAAGCAATGAAAGAATCACTCAGCCAGAGACTAAGCATATCTCATCCTAAAGCTTCACTTCCAACAGCTTTTGCCTTCACTGATTCCCCTCCAAGCCAAAGTCCTTTGCCACCAGAAATGCTATTTCTGCAATAGCAAGAGCTTCTGCACTTTACTGCATACTAGGGAGATTTCTACTAGCCATCTACAATTTCAGCATGTGCCAAAACAACACTGCCTGCAACAACACATACCATGTTACAGAAGATAACACCAACATGTCATACTGTGTATTTTCCCAGCTGCATGGGGCATCCTAACCCACCAAAGTCCTTCACGTTTTGCTGCATTTTAAGTACTGAAGAGCTCATCTGGAAATGCAAATCGGCAGAGACCTGCTGAGACCGAATGTCTTCAGTGGACAAAACCTGCTGTGTGCATAAAAGCTGTCACCAGCCTGCCTCAGGTCTGACTAGAAAGGTCATGGAGAGGAACAAATAGGTCACAGTAGCTAAGCCCCAGTTTCAACCTTGGCCCTGTGGCAGGGATGGCTAACACAGGGACCAACTGCACTTATTTGTATAATGGGGACACACCTGTTGAGTGGCAGGGTCTCGGTGCAGTTACAAGTCACAGGCCACCAACAAACAGCCAAGAGGGAAAACCTATTTCTGTCAGGAGCTCCTGTTGCTGTCTTCAACAAGTCAGCCAGCTTTCAAAACGGTTCTTCCACGACAAAAATTCCACCCGAATTCCTTTAGCACGTGACCCATACTTAGCTTACTGCCAGGTTCAGTCTGCCTTCTGTGCTCCTCTCCTTCCCATCTGACATGGGCTCAAATAACTCTCTGCAGACTTCTCTTGCTGTTTCTTGCCTCCTCTAGTGTGTCCATGTTAGATGTTACCAGTCTGTGCAGATTTACCCCTTCACCTCAAGCTCTGGTGAGTGATTCAGCTGCATGAAGAAGCCAAAAACCCTAATCAGAACCACGGATGCAGAAAAAATTCATGCAAAAAAGATAACACGCCTTCACACAGCCTTCCCAAAAAAACACCATCACCAAGGCTTACCAGGACCATTCTGCCACCAAATGCCTTCTCCCCTACAAGTGGTTGTGATGGGATCATGGCTGGAAACTCCAGGCAGGATTTGGCCTCTAACAGGAACTTATGTAGTCTTTTTGGAGATGAAATCCGGGGTGCTTCCAAACAGGCATGGCCCTGGGAAGACCTCAGGAAATCTGCAGCTGCTCAAAGGCTGTTACATATATTCTCATTTGAAAGAGTAGACTGTCAAGGTAGTACTTGGATAGAATGAAATAATCCATGGCTAGCTCACTTATGCAGGTTACAAGGGTAATAGCAGTAAGCACAGCACACATTTCTTAAGCCCTGAACTAGATAAAATTCTTCCTCCACTTTGAATTCATGAAGATTTTAAGGGAAGGGTAGGCAGGCCTGAAGAAACTCCTACAAAAAATTTCACATTTCCAGAACAAGGAGCAGTTTCAATATTGTGGAGCTGTCCTGGCAGATCTGACCTGCCCAGAACTAACAGCTGAAGACAGAATAGGAAAAAATGTTATGGGAGTTTCTAAAAACCACTGACTTTTCCAGCACAAAGCAATAGCTGTGTGCCCTCTTCCAGGATTTTGCCGTTATTGCAATATCCTCCCCAGAGTATTCCCCTTTGCATCATCTGTACCAGTTCACTGCCTGCCTGCTCCATTTCTGACGAAGTAATGAAACCTTGGTAAAACAAATTCTAAAAGATGAAGGAAACTGAAGCAGCTTTACAGGCATTCACACTCCCTCCCCCGCCAGCACTGGAGGCAGAGGTCTCCTGTGATTGCCAGTTTGCATTAGGATTTGACTTGCATAGATTGGCCATTTCCTGCTCCTGCAGGTGTATATATTTTTCCAAGATCTGGAGAAAACACAGCTTTTATTAGCTCACAGAATTGCTTGCACAAGCTCTTAAATACTCAAAGATGATAAATTCGTAAGTTAATGAATCTATTTCTCTGAACTGGAGAATATACCATGTTCCTAGTGGGCAAGGTAGGACAGGAGACAGGGAGAGAGAAGACATCCAGTGGAACATTTCTATATTTTGACAACAGCTATTAATATATTACAAACAGTACACTGCCAGGCTATTTAGGCTGCAACTTTAAAGTTGCCCTCTAAAATTCCTTTGTAACTAAGGGGAAATAAGTTTAGCCCAGCTGCAATTTTATTCCTTTCTTCCATGCTTTAAATAAAGAACCACCTTGCAATGAGCTCTTTGCCTCTCCGATTTCTCCAGTCCAAGGTGGTCCAGCAGGCAGGCACTGGATGAAGACTTAAAGCACCTTCTGCTATTCCTGGCTCTGACACTGACCTGCTGCACAGAGGGCAGCTTGGTTGACATCTCTCTGCCTTTTCTTCCCCTCCCAACCCTTGTTTACCCTTGCTATTTAGGCAGCAAGTAGAGACTGCTCTTGCTGGGCCTGTACAACAGCTGGCAAAACAGACACAGGCTACCAGACACAACTGTAATATCACTATACTCACCAAAAACCCCGCTACTGCTCAGCTACAGTTTAGCTGCAGAAGGCATTCTTAAACCTTAACTTTTCTGTAATATGCTGCCATGCATTTCTGGAATAAGAAAGCTCTATTCACCTTATGTCACAAAGACAGGGCTCAACTCTTGCTTCAGCTGCTCTTACAACCAAGTGAAGCAAAAAATCTTCAGCTTAGGGACTATCTTTTTACCCTCCCCATGACAAGGTTTTGCTGCAGTACAGGAATTAAATTAACAATACACTAAATTAACATGACTATACAGAAAAAGTGCAGCCTGACATACAGAGACTTGTAGGACAAGTGCCAAGAACCACATCCATCTAAACCCACTATATACTTCCATAATAGTGACACAGCATCCTATTAAATACTTACTTATTGCTGATTCAAAGAAGAAATGGCACATTTTAAACTGTAAGAATGTGCTTTAAGAACTCTTCCAAGTCAGGCCCTGCTGTCCTTAACACACAGTAATTCACACTGATGTGAGCCTAGTGATCCCCCCCAAAGGAATGAAGCATACAGAAACATTGATCAAATCCAATTTCTTTCCTCTTCTGCAAGTGCACAGTTAAATCAATACCTTAAATACTTAACTTTGCTTACATCTGCAGCTCCCTATTAGCTGAAGCTACCAGAAAGGGCAAATATAAAAGATTACCAATGTTGTGAATATCAGCATAATGCCCAGTGTCTGGGATTAAGTCCACACCTTCCTTTGACAACATTAGCATCTCCATTTAAAATTATTTAAGCCTGTGTCCCAAGATAACCAAACTGGCAATATTTAAAGGTACATAGTCAGAATGAGAAGTAGGTAATTTTAAAAACCAAAATCAAATCGCTTCAGGTATACTACAGTTTCTCTTTTCCATGCTGCTCACAGGGGTTTGCAAACAGTAATAAATTTTCCACTCTATTTCAGCATAAAAAGTTTTATAAGCAAGCTAAGTGTGCAAACAGTTGTTTCACATACAAGCTGAAGCCTGTTCCCTCCCATCTTCTCATTACAATTATCTGAAGATATACCTAACAGAAGCAACATTTTAAAGGAATGGTGTCATTTTCAAGTTAATCACCCTTTAAAAAAATGGGGAAGTGGGGGTGGGGGGATAAGTTTCACAGCTATCTTACACTCCAGGCTCAAATTTATCTCTATTTACAAAGCATTAGCAGATGGCTTATCAGAAGCCATTTAACAGCAGAAATGATCAAACTATTCTAAGATGTTTTTTTGTTTTAAACAGTAAATACTCCCTAGACTAGTTTTTAACTTCTGCCAGCCTCCCAGGGACCATCAGTTTAAGATCTAATGTTAGAACCATGCATGCTACTTCATTAAGTACATTTACCATAAATGGTTCCAGCCGTTGCTTTCTCAACTGCGGACAGTATTGCACAAAAACCTCCTAAAAGGAAAAACCAGCGTTCACCTCATGCAACATTATCCAGAATGTGCAACAGAAGCTTCAGCTCTTCAGCAAGTCAAAGCCAAGCTTGACAAACTCAAGATTTATGCCGTATCACTAAGAAAGCATGGTTATCAAGAAGGTCCAGCTATCCATCATCTTCATCACCATTCTGTTTACCCAGTGATATTTTAGCTTAAATACCTAGTCAGCTCAAATCTAACCTTCAGTGAGTAACCTGACAAGTTCCTACTTAGAACTACTATCAAGAAAAACTGCATGCCCAGAAGCTTACTTCAATCCCTTCCTAACCTGTATTTGCTAGTCGAATAAAACATAACCTCTCTCTACAAATCTTACTCCCTCAGTTACAAGAGCAGCAATCTTGAAGACTGCTCTTGATCTTGGAGATATGCATGAGGCGCAAGTGGTATAGAAGAGACATGGCTATTTAAAACCTTCAAGCTGCCACAAAGACTAAACTCTTCTTCAGCTAAGCAGAAATTTTAGAACAGTGCCACAACTCAACACATGCACTCATGCTGGTTCTTCTGAGACGGACAGCTATCCAGACCCCTAAAATACAGCAATATGCCTTTGTCTTTTATCACTTGCCAGAACTGTCTACACTACTAGAGCAGAACTCCTGCAACTGTCCCCAGATGCTGGAACAGGGAACACAAGTGCTTGACTTTCAGTCGCTCTTCATAAGATCTGGCATGCCATTTCAAAGAACTGAAGATCATCTGAGCCTTCCAAGAAGTTAAAAGTAATTGAAGGATTCATCCTCCAGATATATCTCAAGGTTCCTGCATAACCAGCTTGTAATGGTACTCTGTGAGTTACTCATGACTGAACTCCCTAGGACCGGGGCAGTGCTGACCAATACTAAAAGCAGCACTCAGTACCAGAGTTGTTTAAAGAAAACTTGAAAATAGGACCCAGCACAAAAGCACATCCTAGAATTACTAAAAAAACCCAACCCTGTTCATAGCAAACCTAACAGCATTGAAATCCCTGGGAGCTTATGATACTCAAGCAGCCTTCCCTTCCCTTAAACCCTCTGACCTAGCAAACCTCTTCTGTAGCTGTTTATAGACCTGCATTCCTCTGCAGGGGGAAGTGGTAGTCCTTATATATGCTGCACCTGCTCAGCTGTACACCTGGTCCCTTCTGCAACTGAAGTAGCATAGTATCACCTTATTCTTAATGAAAAATACAGAACTTCATTTCCTCAGGAGACAAAATCATATATCACAGTAGACAGAGTCCACTGCACAACCATTCTGCAGCACTTATTCTTGCTGACTTCCAAGGAATCTGTGCTTAACTTTCAAGCTGTGAAGACTGAATCGGTTGAAGTCCTGGCCTGAAAATCCAATACAAGGATTTTCAGCACAACCGAAGTTCTGCTAGCAGAAGCCATAATTATTTCTCTAAAGTCTGTGCCATTAATGAGATAATAAGATGACACAGCAAAATAGGGCTCAAAACCTGACATCCCGTCTTTCAGTTCATGTCAACGTAGTATTTAAGGAAGCAATACTGAATCACTGGATGACAAATAAGATGCCGGACTGGCAGCTAAATGGAAACCATAGGAAGGGATTCATATGTCCTACAAACATAAACAACTTCTTGGTATCCTCTGAGTACCAAGGAAACCTCGTATTGCGTGGCTACCTCCGAGTGGTGCTCCATAAGCTGGCAAATTTGAGAAAGGAAGGCAACCTCTGGGTCTTTACCAACCACTGCCAAGGCTCAAGCCGCAAAACCACTTCATCTAGAAAGATGCTGGTGTCACGCACAGCAAAGCCAAGAAGGCTCCCACGTGTTCTCAACCTGTGATGTGCTGTTGAACTGGGGAAAAAGCCAGTAACAACCCCTGCCCACAAACCTTTAAAACCCAGAAACTACATAGGGCCTGAGAGTCTCCTTCCCTATGATAGCCATCACCAGTTATATCAGCAAGCTGCTCCATAAACAGTATCTAGGAAATGTGTGCCTGGGGCCCCCTACCACAAATGCCTAGTAACATACATAAGCCCACTCTCGAGCCTTTACCCAAATCACCAGCGCAGGCCTTATTCCCTTCCAGCTTCTTTCCTGAGGTGTCTTCTACCCCATGGCAGGGACCACTGCTCAGAAACAGGGAGAGAGCACGGACACACAGGAGTCACCCCAACTGCACATGACAGCTCCCTCCATCTCCTCGTGCTTCCAACTGCCCCAGCTTGAAGCCCCTCACCCCTGTGTGTTTTGTTAGGAGAAGTATGAGCGACAGATATGACCTGAAGAGGCCTCAGGCCCCAATACTTGACGGGCCACTCCCGCCGAGCCCTCTGTAGGGGCCATGAAAGCCCCCGCCATACTCGCCCACTTCCTTGTGGGAACAAGAAGCACCTCCCCACAACCCCCTCCACCCTCCAGCGCAAGGCCGGGGTCAGGGCCCACCACACACCGTCCCTTCCCCTCCCAGGGGCGGCCCCACCACGGGCCTGGCGCCACAGCCCTTCCTCTGCCCAAGCCTCCCCTCTTAGCGGAGACTAACGACAGCGCAACCGCATTTCGAGAATAGCCTCCCCTGAGTCCCTCTTAGCGACTACGCCAGGAGCGCAGAACGCCCCTTAGCAACCAAGTAGGCCGCAAGATCCCCGACCTTTCCCAGCCGCCGCGGCCGCCTCCCCCCGCCCTTCCGCCGGGAAGGCCTTGCTTACAGGTCGGTGCCGAGCTGGGTGAAGCCGGAGTTGAGGCAGCCACGGGCTATGCGCCTCCAGAGGAGATCGCGGCTACTGAGGAAGCGCAGGCGGCGGCAGACTTGGCCCAGGCGGCCCAAGGCCTGCGCGTCCAGGTAGGAGCAGATGAGGAGCAGCAGCTCCTCGGGTAAGGCCCAGAGCGGGGAGGAGGGGGAGGAGGCCCGGGATCCCCCCTCCGCCTGGGGGGATCGGGGGCTGCCCTTCCTCCCCATGGAGCAGCAGCTCCTGCCCCTCCTCCCCGGGAGCCGGAGCTGCTGCTGCCCGGGGGAGGCCAGGCCATGGACGGGGCAGCCGCTCCCCAGTCACATGGGGCAGGAGCCGCTGCTGTCACTCCCCCCCTCCGGGGGAGGAGACGGCTACCGGGGCGGGAGGGGGCACAGGGCTGCCGAGCCCACCCTCATTAGAGAATTAATTCGTTAACGGAAGCCGCTGGAACTCTCCCTGCACAACTCTCCTCCCCACAGCACCCGGCACTCGGGCCCGTTTTCTTCCGAGTTGGGATCAGTAGCATCGCCTGATCCACGTGTTCATTAGTAACGTAAATAATCGATGGTGAATACAGTGATCGCAGGTAACCAGAGCATCTGCTCCACCACCTGGAGCGACCCCAGTAGACACTACACCCCCTCCTGTGAAGGGGAACAGCAAGGTGATTAATGCTCATTAATTATCCTTAAGCAGTCAGGAGTGCCTGTCACCCACAAAGTGACAGCAGGGGTCATCTGGTGCTGCACAGCAGTTTTCAGCACTCCCAAATTCCTGGGACACATATCCCTACGTAAGAGCAGGCCCTGCTACAATGGATTTAAGGCTGTCTTTTCACAGGTACCCTTCGACGCAGTCAGTTCCCCTTTCCAGGGCTCCATATGGCAGGGTCTGAAAAGTGCTCTCACTTCACACGTTTGAGTACATACATACAAGTACATTGGCCAAAAGAACAGTTCATAATAACTGAGTCATTGTTGCCATCCACAGGAGCCTGGAGTACTGACAACGCAGAAGGATTCTGGTCCAAAATGGCAAAGTAGCCCTCCACAGACAGTGGAACTGGAAAATATGAGTCTAGTGTTGTGTTGTTCCTTCTTATAGTACTTTCCACTCTACAAAAGCTTGAAATGCTTGGGGAAATTTCTCCCTCAAAATTAAAAAATAGAGAAATTATAAGTTCATCATCTGCCTAGAATGCTTTGAACAGGTATCACTTACCCACCACAGTCTGCATTTCCTTTTGCACAGTGAAGTAGGAAAATAAATCTCAGTATATAATGAGGTTACCATAGCATACAGGCCTTTAGACAGTACTTGCATCCTTTCCAAAAGGTCATCTTGTCTGTGTAATCTCAAGCACTCAAATACTCATAAAACTAGATCACCAACTCTGGAAGCTTCATGTTTGAGAGATTCAAAATTGCTGGCTAAGGAACTGTGGTCCATTTACACCAAGTTTCAATACATCCTCGAAGTCAGGGAAGTTCCAGAAGGCAGCAAATGCTCTATCAGCGTTTATGACGAGTGAATCAGATGGCCCAAGTAATTAAAAATTTCTCAACCTAAATTTGAGCTCAGGTGAAGTAACAGCACATCTGGTACAGGACTTAAGTAGCCTACTGAAAAGAGAGGCAATATAACAAATTTTGCTTAACATGAGATTATGGAAACTTTGTATGAATGCGGTTTTATATTAACTTAATATCTTTTTGATGACATTAAACTTAACTCTTTTGTAATAGACTTCAGCAATGTCTGAAACATTAAATTATTAAAATGTGAATGACTTCTCCATCTTCAATACTTATTGTAAAGACAGATTTATTATCAAGTTGGTGTTTCTTTAGTAGGATCCCATAGAGACAGCTTATGGACACTACACTAGCATTTAAAAATACACATATTTTTACTAGCAACCTGAAAAAAAAATCTGAAATCATTATTAGCAAAGCTTTATAGAAGGCACAAAGTGTAGGGCAAGAGGCAAAGGGTGCTTGTGGCTGCATAACCCTGTGTTAAGTTTAAGCATAATCAAATCGTATGTATTTCAGTCAAGCCAAATGTAAAGTCTCACATCTAGGAACAAAGAATGTAGGTCACCCTGAAAGGATGTAACTCTATCCCGCAAAGCTGCAATTCCGTAAAGACTTCATTAAGATGAATAATCAGCTGAACGTGAGCTCCTTCTGCAGTGCTGTGACCAAAGGGCTAGTGCTGTCCTGGGAAACAAACAAGAGCCAGGAGGTTCTTTCACCTCTGGTTTTGACGCTGTTGTGACTGCTTTGGAAATAATTTGTCCAGCCAACATTTCAAGAAGGATGTTGAAAAACTAGAGGGGTTTCAAAGACGAGTAGTAAGAATGATTACAGGACTGTCAAACATGTTTTATAGTGAGACCCAAAGTGCTCAGTCTATTTAGCTTTCTAAAGAGAAGGTTAAGGTGTGAGGTGATCATACCCTACAAGCACTGAAACAGGAAGAAAAACCTGGTAATACCAGGATCTTCTATTTAGCAGACAAAGAGATAGATAACATCTCTTGACAGAAGGCAATGGGAAACAAATTCATAAATAAAGTATGCTTTTGTAGTGAAGAAAATTAACTGTTGAAACAGTTTATAAAGATTTATGGTAGATTCACCATTACTGGATTAAAAATAAAAAAAACAGGCAATATCAGCCTTTTTGTTGATTGGTTGATTGGGAATTTTTTCCCTTACAGGAGAGCCTAGCAAGACCAGAATTATAAAACTTAAACCAGGAATTGACCTGGTGAGTCCTGACTTAGGATATCAAACTGAGAAAATCAAAGGAGTTCCTTCTGGTCTTAGGCTCTGCTACTCTACAGAGCCAACATCTGCATTACGTGTGTTGCCCTGCACTGTGTGATTCCCATATTCCAGTGTACAGTAGTCTTCAGACTGTGACCATGCCACTTTACCAAGGGAATTCCTCAGTGTAGTCCAGAAGGAACTTGGGTGCAAACTAGCACGTAGAGGGTGATCCTCTGGGAGACCGGGACCAAAGTATGGACAAGTTTATCTATAGAAGTGGGGCCTTAGGGCTCTCCAATTTGTATAAACAACTGTGAAATACCTGGCTAAGATGAAATGTGTGTTTGCATGCAGTAATCACAGGGAGGGTCAAATATGGTCCATACAGGGGACACAGATCAACGCAACAAAAAATTATGATAAGTTCTACTTAAATGTGTCATTGTTTTCTAGTGTGAAGAATTGCCTTACAATATAGTAACAGTAATTATTCTTTGTCCAAAACATATATACCATTATTTTCTTAGGTTTTGGGGTTTTGTTTTCTTTTTTAAGAGAAATGGACCTACAACTGCATACACTTCCCAGGCATGGGTTCAGGTACTGTTGTTCCCATGGAGCTTTCAAAGCTCTGCATCACAGGCTAAGAACCCAATAGTCTTCCCAGCAATACCAAAGTAAGTGCATATGTAGATGTCTGCAAGAGAAAGAACCGAGGAAGATTCTGAACCATTACTGAAACTGTATGTGTAGCATGATTATTTCCATTACATTGTTCATACTCTTAATGAAGGACTCAGTGCAAGTGCTCACTGCTGTATAATCATAAAATCAATAATGTATCCTTCCCAAATCTTGCAGTAAAAGATCCCAATCTCTTCATGGCCCACAACCACTGTGAACCTTTATAAAATGGGGCAGGGTTCTGTGCTGAAGTAGTAGACCCTTCCAGCATCATGGCTTGCAAGGTTTCTAAGCTAAAAACTGGGGAGAGTTTATACCTCTAAAGCTTGTGCTTTAACAGTGTAAGTCAATGAAATCCTGCTTGGAAGAAACACCATTTCAATACCTGTCTGTCAATTTTTATTTTTTTTCCTGTCTTCAAGGGGTTTTATTATTTGCACTGCCCTCAAATACACCTTTCCAGCTAAAGACACAATCATGTGGACAGCTCTTTGTTTTGTTTTTCCTTCCAACCAATGCTTTTGTGTATTTCTGAAACTTAAGATACCTCCTCTGCTACTACAGTACTTATCTGTAACACCATCGCTTTGAGGGATTAAAGCAGGTTACTTGTTACACACTTAGATCAAGAGTTATCTGAGTAGAAAGTCTATCCCGTTAGGGTTGGCGGAATCTGGTTTTGATCTTGAGTTGTTTTGATTTTCTCTGAGAGCAAGTAACATGTTATTTTAGCTTCTGAATAAGGTGTGCTACCTGACTGTGTCTCTTCTGTTTGGCAGAAAGGATTAGAAACCTCCACGGAACTTGCACTCTATTAAAGCAGAGTGCTCACCATTGAGAGCCAAGGAGCCGAATTGTTTTCAGATTATATGTGTGTGTGTGTCTTTCCCACATCAAAGACTTTGGTGGAAGCTGTTCACGCTATTGTCAAGAATGCAAGGATTGGCACAAAGGTGATTAGCAAAATTGCTTTTCTGCAGGAGAAGCACAAAAATTATCGAAGGATTAAAGAGGATAAAATTAAAAGGCTATGCTGAATTTGGGGTAAATTTTCTCCTTTTTATCCAAATTATACATATTGATTTGGTTTTACCCATAAAAGGTCTGCCAGAAGGAATCAGGTTTAGAAGCTATTTGGTATGGATTCTGTTAAAGGGCAAGGAAAAACCTTCCCTTAAAAATAATCCCAACAGACCTTACCCTGTGTGCTTCCAAATCCCATCTACAAGGAGCTTTTAATGGGTACTAAGGGACCCAGATCCGTACAAGGTTCTCAGCAGCCACAGCATGAGGACCATCAGTCATAATTATGCTGAAAATTATGAAACCAAGCAATTCCATAAATCAGTTTATCATCAGTGATGCTGTTTGTTTACTTTTCTCATTACACTTTGCTGACAAAGATACTAAACTGGGGGAATCGCTTTCATTATCCACTTGCTAGACACATGCAATGCTTCTGTGTTTTGATCAGCAGCTGAGCTGCTTGAATGGTTAGGAGAAAAATGAGGCAATAAAAAGGGATTCTCAAATATTTTTGTGCATCAAAATGAGCAGCCGTGCCTTCCAGAATCTCTCTTGCTTGGCAAAACCAGTGCAATAAAAAATATCACCTCCCAAAGCCAGCAGAATTGTCTCATTTTGCTGGTTCGGACTCTGTTTATTCTTCATTTTATTTTGAACAGTCCTCTATGATTTGCTAAGTACCAGCCATATACCTATTCCTTATCTTTGCATTGTGGAGTTTGTTTGTTTTACTAATCTGTTATTTTCTGGAAGTCACCCAGAATATTTTATTTGTTTTTAACCTCATTTATCAAAGTATTATCTAAAGCATCTGTTCAGAAAATGTTCATTTTAACTGTTTTCCCAACAATGACCTTCTTCCTCCCCCCTAGGCCACATCAAGTTGTCACTCACCAGACAGCTGTGGAATTTGGAATCATTCCTTTTAAATGCTTTACAATTCCAAATGGTAGATTTCTAATGGCACAATATGATTGCCACAAAGATCTTTAAATTTCCCAATCCTCCAGGCTTCAAAGGCTGGACCGTCCTTGATCTCCTGAAGGAATGCTTTTGAATCTTGTTCTTTTATAGGGACTACCTATGAAGATATTTTAGGGGCTTTTTCCTTTCATACTTAGAGCCTGAGGAACTAAACATTCAAATACCCACTGGCTTTTTTGAGAGCAAGATGAAGACTTACAAAGTTGTTTCTAGAGATTTTCAGCTTTCATTAATTCCACAGGTTGTTCCAAAACTTTTTGGAGCATTTACAAAGCAACAGAAGAGTATCCGCAGTGTAGCAGTGACTATGATAGTGTTTTGTCTTGCATCTGCCTTCCGCCTACATGGCTACTTCATACAGTTCGTAGCCTGCCATGAGCAAGTCTGACAGTGTCCTGATCCGTCATACATCTGTGGATGCAGAGGGGTCTTTTACTCTTGGAGGATGCTCTGCTGTCATATCGCTTACAAGGTAACAATTTGCTCAAGGAAAGTGAGCAAATATAATCCTACAAGCACTTTGGGGTCTGCCTTGACCAGGCAACAAAGACGGAGCCTGATTACCTGCAACAATTACAAATCTGTTTATTTCTCTCTTCCCTACAGCCAGAGGATACATTTCACTAGTATTCCTGCCTTGTACTGTAGGATTTCTGAGTCAGGAGGCTGACATTTTTTATTTCTTACTGGTTAATTCTGTTTTCTCTCATTACTGAAATCCAGAATCTGAAGAGATTTATAGTGCAGCAACAGGAACACGGCTAGTTCTAAAAACAGCCTTTGTTTCTGTTCAGTTCTATTATAGCCAAGCTGTAAGGCGAAGTTTACCCTCTATCTTATTAATGAAGCACATATGCATATAAAAAAACTGCAGAATAAAGGATCCCCCTGCTCATACACCATAGGTCCTAGTCCCGCAATGGAGCACCGCAGGAGTTCCACCTAGCAGATTCATCTGTAGATTTGGGACCTTCAGCTGTAAACCCCTTGGGGAAAGCACTAAGTTAAAAAGCACCGCCGCAGTACCTCACATGACATGACCTCTGTTGTGACTGCAGGCTCTCAGGTATTATTATAAGCAGCCACTAATGCTCTGTCACTGCAATAAGTGTATGTTTAGATATCCTGTATTACTAATGCACGTGATTTGTAAATAGTCCCCAACCTAACCTCAGGTTTTGTGATGACAACAACAAACTGCAGGAACAACTGATGACTAACCTGGTTTATGGGTCAGGGAACAGGCCTTAGATCCTCATTTACACAGGTTTCTTATGATCATGTAAGCCCTACGTCTCCAAGACTATTTTTGTTTGTTTGTTTTAATCAGTTAAAGAAAAAAAAATCCCAGGTCCCAAAATAGGGAATGTTTTCCTTTGGAACTGGAAGCAAACACACTTGATGGCTTTAACATCTGCTGGACAATGCATGAATGTGGGCACCTCACACAGTTTTGTGACAAACACATGTGCGTACAGCGTGTCAGATTATATATCCAAGAATAAAGAGTCATTAAAACCTCCCTTCTGTAGCCCACCTGCCATGAAAATAGGCCTTTCAGTCTATCTATTTAAACTGAAAATGAGTATTGGGAAGGAAAATGCCGACATTCCAGGGATTCAAGTCAAAATTTCCCTCTCCAGTAAAGAAAGTCTGTCAGTTGAACTTAAATTGATCTATTGTCTGTCTCCCATTAGGACCCACAAGCTACCCCATGCACATGCTTCTGTTATTGCTAGAAATCAGGACATCACAGTCCAAGACCATCACAGTAACATTTACATCTGGTGCTGGCTTGATATGCAGCTTTGCATAATTCTCAAATACCTTTTCTACTTTGCAGCCTGTTAGTGCCTAGTGCAACTTTTGGGTGCAGATTCCAGTGAAATTAGCTTACTGCACAGCAGAGCACAAGCCCTCTTAGCTCCACGATGAGTGCAAAACTTTCTGCTCTTGGAAGGGAGGAAGGGAGAAAGAGCCTCTTGCACTCTGGATTGACTCTTATGAGTGCCATGGGTGATAAATTTGGTCGTGTTTTCTCTTTTCTTCCAGGCTTGCTGTGGACTTACTGCTAATATGTCTGAATTATTAGTAGCATTATATTGAAATGTATCTCAAAGCACAAAACAGCCAGGCTGCGTAAGGTGCCCATGACCCTGCAGAGAAGGGCTTCTGACTTACAGACATCAGTTACGATTCTTCAAACTGAATTTACTACCATGTAATTCATGAGTAACAAATCACAGTGCTTCTCATATTCTCCTTACCTGCAACTGTGTTTCTTCATCCATTTACATGATGTGAGCCTTGTAACGCACTCTTATAACTGCATTAGTAATGCCAGGAATAAAAAATAGCTTTTTAAAGGGGTAAAGCCCATAGCACTTTTTTCCTATTGCTTATGTCTCTTTCCATGCACACAAGCATACAAATATGTTTTGTTTTCAGCATGAACCTCTGTACAAGGAATCAGTGGAGGCATCTTCTTGCTTATTTTCTGTCTCCGGCTCTGCAGTGCAAGGCCCATTTGCTGGGTGGATGCCCTAGCAGGTGTTTGGATGTGCAGGTGTGTGCACAGGCAAAGTCCTGAGCGCAAGCACAAACAAAGATACAAATACCGGGGCCTTTCAGCCTGAACCTGACACTGCCACTTTAAAACCAAAGACATGGACATCAAAGTTTTCCACTCCCCATGAGGAATGGACTATTTTGCACCCTTCCAAATGATGTCTCTCATCTCTCTGCCTTTCCTACAGCCTTCTCTCTCTCACACACATACACTTTTTCTAATACCATCCCACCCTCTCCACTTCAAACCATGGGAAAAACCTAGGAAAAGAAGCTTGCCGACTAAGGGACCGTTTCACTGTATTGTGTTTTCCAGCTAGACCTGAACAGACTGAAATCAATTCAGCTCTCTCTCTCTCTCTCTTTCCCTCCCTCTCCCATGTCTTTTTTTGTTTCTCTTAGATCGTGCTCCCTGCCTTAAGAAAGCCCAGTTTAGTTATACCCATCTGCATAGCAATCAAGTGACCAGTGGTTTTTTATTGCTTGTAAAAACACAGTATCTTTTTCATGGGAGTCAGGTTCTTCTTTGGTTTGAAATACCCAGTGAGCAGTGGCAACAACCTGCAGAATCTTTGATCAATTCTCACATATCCATTTGAAGTATCTTTAGTAGACCCGTCAAAAGAAAGGGACTTGGTAATTAATATTTTAATATGGTGTACCAGCATCACATTCTGTTATTGGCAAGAGGCCTGATTTAACAGAAGCACCCAGAAATACCTGTGTCTGATCTGAATTGCTACGTGCTCTAAAAAATATACATTATTAAAGCTGAAGTCCAGCTGTTGCTGTATTAATATCCTCTGTTTTTTATTTGCTCCTACCTTTTGGAAGGTTTCAGTTTTCATTCTGAAACTTTCCAGGCTTGCTCCCAAAACCGAGGTTATAACTGGAGGGTAAGAATGAGAGGAGAATGCAAGAAGGTTCACTGGAAATTTGAAGAGGCGAGATTCAACGCAGCAGAGCCAGCAGTCCAAAGAAGGCAGAAGTGTCACTTATATTTTGCTCGTAGCACCTGTTGACAAAGGGGCAGAATGAAGATGTGCGTGAAACCTGACTTTTGTGCCTTCCAATCTTTGGAATAGCTAATTATGCAGTTAGTGTTCCCTTAATGTACTTTTCCTTTGAGTTGTCCAGAGTCTCAGGGCCAGCTGTGAGGTTGTCGTAAACAACTGTTTCACTGCATTTAACAGAATTATGCTGCTTTATATCGAAACATGATATTGCCCAAAGACAACACAAAAATTATCTACCTGGCCTATCCAGAACTCCCATCATGAATAAACCTCTGCAACTAAGACTAACCACAAACCAGAAATATCCACCACCATTACAAAACAGTGTAAGCAAGAAAATTAAAGATGTTGTGAAGTTACAGATTATCACCACCACACAGCAGACCTGAGCCCCAGTGGGGGTTTTATAGCTTGCCCTAAAAACCATGAAACTTTCCCAGTCAAATTGAACTTGTAAAGTCCAGGCAACAGATAATGCTCTTCCAGGAGCTTCTTTTCATGTAACCACAGTTGAGCACAAAATGGTGAGGTCTTGATATGCTTTAACAATAGCTAGATCAAAACCAGCACTGCAGAAACCCACTCACCGCTTACAAGGTGTTCAGGTCATCACCTGGTCCCATGCACATTACATCCCATTTAAGAACTGAATTGTCACCTTCTGTACTACATGCAGTTTCCAGCTGGAGATTGGAGCAATCCTAAATACAAGCCATTGCACTAAAACCTGCCTTCCAGACTGACAAACTCATAGGTGGTTGTCTGTCTGTCACTGCCTGCTGGGCATCTGTGAAAGTCAAGCAGAACTGTCAGGTGCTCAGCGCCCATGGAAATGTCATTTTATTTAGGTGCCTAAATACCATTTTCAGTGTCTAGCTTCTGACTCCAAACATTGCATATGCTGTGACTCACCTGCCTTTTGCACTACTTTGCTGTAGTATGAGCTTTAATACTACAATTCCAAATTATTTCTTAAACAGCACAACACAACATGGACTGATTTTCCCTCTACCACCTTGAATACACGGGTAATACCAGGTAATTGCCCTGCAACTTAAACTACCTGAGACTTGTAACCAGGATCTCCTAAGTATCTTAATTTCAGCAGCATCCAGAATGTGGCCTAATTATTTTCAGCCAGCTGCACAGCTTTTCAGAGCGATGTTTCAAGAGAAAAGGTGATTAATTGTGACCCTAATTTTGTGTGATACAGACTTTTTGTAAAGGAATTGAAGAGCTCAGCCATTCAGATCAGCAACAGTTTCACTGAGTTTATACATGTCAGTATCATGTGTGCGTTTATAAATATTCTCTGTATTTAATGAACAGTGTATTGTGCAAATACAGTTTATCAAGTATTTTTCCTATAAATGAATATATACTAAGTAACATTCAGTATCACAGATTCTATATAAAATTGCAGAAAAGGGCGAATAAAGCATTGTGTAATGCAAAAATCCTAGCTGATAATAGGTATTTGTCTTAGACCATTAAAGAAAGTGGCTAGAGTTAGTTATCTCTACTACAAGGTACCTCCTGATTACTGTGCTTAATCACACAAACATAACGGTACCCTGGAAGTTTTAGCGCTGTTTCTTTCTTTCTTTTGTTTTAAGAAAAACAATGCTATGATAAAAAGAGAAAAAAAACCAAACAAAAAAGAACTTAAACATGGGGCAAAGCTGCAGCAAATTGCCATTGTTGTGGGTGTATTTTCAGGAGCAGTCTCCTAAGCGCTCAGTCTCTTTCATGCTGTAAATTCTTCCCACTTTATTTTATATCATACAAGGTTAAAATGTGAATATGAGCTTTTCCAAACACTTGTAGGTGCAGAAACTGCCTGGCAGCTCTATTTGCCCACTTACAAGACTGGTGAACTTTTCTAGCTTGCAAATAATTGTCATGATCGTGTGTAAATGCCATCTCTTGGGGCTGCTGCGATAGATACTGTAGGAATGCAGTCCTCTTGGAAGTAGCCAAGAGGGATCCACTTCCCTGCACATCTTAAAACATTCTTTGGGGAAAACTGTTTCTCTCCATCCAGACTCTCTATTATGTCCCTGAAAATCCTAGGAAGAGGCTCAAAAACAGGATGCACACTCTAAGAAACAAAAAATATGAAAGTTAATAAGGGAATGGGGATGAATAAAGATATGTTCCTGCTCATACAGATGGACAAGAATAACCTTCTGATCAATCTGAACTTTGTGCAGGAGTATAAAAACAGCAAATGAACATTGTATTAGAAAGGCAGAGAACTACAGTGAGAAAGCAGAGATTGTGTTGAGATATTTTCAGGGGCGGGGGGGTGGGGGGGGAGATGATTCTTTGGGCCAAGTGACCTTTTCCCATCCAGCAATTTCTTCTGTCCCAGTGCAGAATGACAATGGGAACCCAATGGCAGTGCAATCTGACATCCACGTCCATACCGAAAGAGATTCAACTCGAGCGTGCTGCACTGCTGCGGCCATGGGATGCTGTGAAACAAGCCAGACCCAAATTTCCAACTTGCCCTCTTTTCTGTTGTTGTTGTTATTGCTGTTTGTTTCCATTCACCCCCTTTTATTCTCCATTTTTTTTCTGTCTTGACTCTGATGGGGGCTCTTTTTGTGCAAAACAACTCCTTCTGATCTCTTTGAAAGGCTAGCTCTTGTCATTCTTCCAGATCATCATTGTATGACATGTTTTTATATCAGACTGACAAAGGAGCTATTTGATCAGGGGGTATGCCGTGTGATTGTAAGAAATTCAGCTAGCCGGTGGCAACCATTGTTCCCCAAAGCGGCTCCCTGACCCCATTCTATTCAAGGAAAAACTCCCTTGGAGTGGCCTCTATTCATTGAGTAACACCAGTCCGCAGTCTCACTCCAGGAGTATGCTCGATTCAGAGGTGTGTCACCGATATTGCCCATCAACCAGCCTTTAACTCTTTCATCAGCATTAGGTTTCCAGCACAACAGCTGTTATCATAAGATGAGCTGAGAAGGGGGGTTGAGATGCATTCCAGCTCACTGGAGCTCTCCTTATCTTGAAGAAATTTAACCTTCCTTTCAAAAGTTGCCTTGGAAAATATCCATCTGCTCCTTTCTGCAGAGTGCAGCCCGAGACCTTTGCCTTCCCTCAAACATCCCAGTTTGTTACCCAGCTTCTAAATCATTTAAATGATCTTTGGATTTCCTAAAATGATCTGTGACCCTCCTGCATCTCAATCCTAAAACCTTCTCTCTCCAAAATAATCTTGTGTGCATGTGTGCATCCGTGGCATCAGTGCAACTACTGATTGTAAGAAGGAGCACACAGTGAGACTCATCTGTCTCCCTAGGAGACATTTCATCTCACATGATCAGCAGAGAAAACTTAAGGCATTCCCATAAGTTCCCAGAAGGCTGCTCACTAAAACTGCTCCTGCTTCCTTGAACAGAGCCCACCATGCACTAACACACAGCCTTCAAAACCCAGAGAAATCAGTGCAAAAGCTCACATTAGGTTTAAAAGCCGCAACTCAGGGCCACAGTCCTGTGCTTACAGAGGTTATAGAACAGTGCCATGCAGCCAGAATAGGCTCAGACTCACGCACAAGATGACAAACATGATTTGGCGTGGCAGTGATCAATGGTTTTAATTGCTACTGGGAGAATAGTCTACATGACAGGATTAAAAACAGGCAGCCTGGTGCAAATGCAGGTACACAGGTCACCGTCTCTGCCTTGGGAAAGTCTCTGAAGCAAATTAAACTCATTTCATCCACCTTAGCCGGAGTCTGCTGCATCTTTTAGTCCAAAACTTTTTTCCTCACGTATGTCCACTGGCCCTTGCAGGCCATCCATCTCTTGGCATGGTTGCAGTGCCCTAAGAGTAGAGTTACTTTCAGGGCCTCCTGGAGAGCCATTAGCTTGCTTCCCTAGTTAGAAGCACAGCCCTGCTTCAAACATCACTGCTAGACCCCCTCCGCCTTCTATAGCCTTCTTCCACCGGCAAGCATCCTGCCCGGTCTTTGGTACCACCTTGATAGCAGCTATCTCCGGGATCGGGATTTGTTAATAAACTCGGGCTCCCTCTGCTGGGACAGAGCACAAAATACCGGGGGGGTCTGTCTGCAGAACAGGCTTACTTTGCTGCTGGGCTTTTGGCTTTTTTCTCCATGGCATGTCAGTAGATGTCATGGCAAACCCTGCATTTTTCTCCACTGGGTGATAATGGTGGAATAAACAGCAATGCTTAGCATGCAGCATCCTTCACTGCATGCTACAAAACCTCTGCAAAACTAGCATTAAACTTCCACTGACCTGTGAAGGGATTTGGCATCATCTCCCTTTTACAAAAGGGGCAGGAGGAGCTCAGGTGGACAGCCAGTTGTTCTGTGTCATGAACTGAAATGTGTGTCTCTCTTCTCTGTCCATTGAGACATGCATATTCCCACACCACAATGCTAGATTTAATCCCTCTGAGAACAGCCCTTCAAAATGCTCCTGCCACAGACTTGCTCTCCACCACAGGAGACCTTTTGCATCAACCTCAGATGACCACAAAAGTTGCAGAGATGAGGGAAACCCTCTCCCTTACCCAGGAGCATGCTCTGCAACAAGACCCATCTCTGTGCACAGAAACCTGCTTTTTGGGGGGTTGTGTCTGCACAGCAATCTCTGCATCACAAGTAGAAGGCGCTTCCTTGATCCACCTGCACCATGCTAAACATGATTTAAAGCATGGGGGTAAGATTCAGGTGCAGACCTGCTAGCCAAGCATGCTCAGTGTGCAGAGGTGTAACATCCCTGAGTAAATCAGTTAGCACGACATTAACTGGAGCTGCTAGGAGAAATCAAGAAAATGGGAGTGTGGATTAAAGCTCAGGAAAAAGTCTGAGGCAAGAGTGAAGCCTGCCAGGAAAGGGAAGCAAACCTGGTCATTGAGTAGAATGGACAAATCTGCAGAGAAGACACTTCAAGGAAATTTTCCCATTGGATCTAGGACTCTTCCCATCTGCTGCCTATGAATTCAGCATACTACATTATCTCTATGACCTCTAATCCACCCCCAGTTACTGTGCAGAATGTTACTGCATCAACATGTTTTTTCCAGCAAAAACTGCAGTGTAGATCAAATTAAATGCATTTCCTTGGCAAAGCTGCTGCCTTCATCACTCGTGTCTGTGCTTCCTGCCTAGATATCTCTGCTGAGGGTAAGCAGCCTGCTCTGGATGCTCTAGTTTCAAGGAAGGTCAGACGTTTCCCTGGGAACTCAATACAGGCCAAATAGCTCAAGGAGACCTGTTGCCTTCCATGATAGCAGTGACAGCTCTCAGTAGTGATCTGGGCACCCAGCTTGCTGCTATGTCCACAGTGCTGTCCTACAGCATTGTGTTATTCACCCTGCTGCCTCTAGTCTTACCTAGGTAGGCTGAACTTTCTCACTGTAGGCTGTTGACAGAGGTATAAATTCACTGCTTTGATGGGGAAAGATTTGCCTCCCCACTATGTGTGTCCCTGAAACACTATAGCAGCAAATAGCTTCATAGGACCAGCTATAAATTTAAGTCAGAGCAAACAGCAACACAGGAAGTTTTCTAGGGATGAGGGCTCCATACTATGTTGACTCCGTACTATGTTGATAACTTTCCTCTTCCCCATCCACAGCTCTTCATGCCCCGCCAGCACTGACCCTATCTTTTGCCTGGCTGACAGCTCTACGGGCTGCTTGTGGCTTTTTATACTGTGGCCACTTACCAGGTGGCCTGCTTGAAGTAACAGCTCCAAACCTGCTTCAGATAACAGCAATGGCAGTATGTATCCCATACATCAAGGCCAACAAGGGAGCACCCTTGGGAATAAGTCAGCACACTTGGAGCTTTCCTGTACAGATGGCAACCAGGAAAGCCAGACCCCTAAGTACTGATGGTTTTGCTGCACAGTATTTGCGATGCTGCTCACACAGCGGAGCAGAGTTTGATCTCAACATGTGACATCTCCCCAAGAAGTCAGTGGAGCTCCTTTGGGTCATCATGCAGCAGGACAGAGTATGGCCAGGTCAGCCCTGCTAGCCATGCCACAGGATGCCCCCAGCTCTGGGGTGGAGCAGGCAGTGGAGGAACAGTGAGCAGTGGGTGCTACCCAGCAAACTAGCCATGAAGTAGCAGCCCAGGTCACTGGAGTTTTGCCTCGCTGACATGTCTCTAAGTGAGGATCCCTGAAGCAGCCCATTAAGGGTTCACTTAGTCTCAATAGCAGAGGGTGCACATTTGTCACCTCTGTGTGCTCTGTAGGTGACAGGAGGACTAAAAGCCCCTGTGCTTAACTGACTTGCTCTAGCTTCCCTTTACTCCTCATTCATTCCCAGGGTATGTACTTTAGAGAGCACAAGGGTTAGGATTCATAACCCCTTCTCCCCAGTCTTCCCACAAGCCTGGCTGCCTGGCAGAGAAGGTTCCTTTGCCTTCCTCTGCCTTTCCAGTTGGGATTTATCCATGCTCCTGCCCACTTAGTCCTTTCCATGGTTTGTCCCTTTGCTCACATCACCAGGAGAGCCTTCTACACTGTAGGTAGCAAATACAGAGAAATGCCCAGTCCTCACCACATGTAAAGTGATCCCACATCACAGCACTGAGGATTTGTCCAAAATCCCAGCCCATGGAGCCTCACCATCAGGACAAAAATGTCAGCTGTGATTTTCTCTTCACTGTAGGGAAATTTCTCATCCTCTTTGATGCTTAAGACAAGTTGGCTCCCTAAGGAAGACTCAGATTTGATTTGAGGAACCCTGGCTGGTTATCAGCATGGCTGGGCCCACAATGGCCCAGGGGCTGCTACATCACACAGCACCAGTTGGCCACATGGCCCATAGGGAGGCCATGTCCACATCACAGCACACCACCCTGGTGTTCAGCCTTGTGCCAGGGATGGTACATCTTCTTGCGAGGCAGTTGCAGGGGAGCATTGGTAGAAGACAGGCAGCTGCTGCAGTGGAAGCAGCCATCAAGAGCAAGTCATCCCCTTGCACTGGTGTCAAGTGCATGGCAAACCCACGGCTCTGCAGGGGGAGGTGGTGAAACCCTTGGCTCCTTGCAATGATCGCTCTGAGAGGGAGTGAAGTGCGGACACTTCTCTGGGCCCCACAACGGAGGCTGCGAGGGCTCAGCATGTGTCAGCAACCACTGCTTCCCCCTCTCCCCAGTCCTTTAGGAGCTGGGGATGCCTCTTTACCAGGCAGCAGCAATTAGTAGGAGAGAGAGCTTTTCTTATAATTAACCATGTTATGATAGTGGTGGGATTTGGGTCAGCGCAGCAGGTGCTGTAAGTACTGCCACAAGCCACGGCCATAGCCTTGGGAATTTGCAGCTTCCCCAGCATCTTTCCTCTCCCTGCCCAGTTGTGCCCCCTCCATCTTCGGGTCACACCTCGGCAAGTGCTGTGGGACAGCATCTGGGGGAAGCAGCCAGCTCTTGAAACAGATTCTGCCCGAACCTTTGAGTTCATGAAAGATCTCCATGCTCACTGCTGTCCCTGTGCGGGTTAGCATAGGAGAACTGCAGATATGAGCATTGAGAATAATTAGGTCAAACTAACCTCTAGCCACATCTGAACTTATCCAGAGCGATTCTAGTGAAGTCAGAGGAATGCCTGTGGCTTTACCCATCACAACTGAGAGCAAAAATAGCTCAGACTTCACCAACTGAACATCTGAGCAACCAGATATGGAGCCCTCCTGGGCAAGCATGAGACTCTGGGTTTCAGGATTCATTATAAAATAAATGCTATCTTTGCTTTAGAAATGTGCTGTAGCCTTTGCTGCAGGAAACAAGGGACAGGAGACTGAACCATGCCTTAGCTGCACCTCCTGCAGGGACCATCCATGCCTTTCTTTTTCAAAACAGACTGGAGTTACAGTGATCCTCACCAAATGAGGGTTACAGCTCCACAGTCAGCTTCAATTGCTCTGCAAGTCCCTGCAAGAACCTCTTGGAAGACACCACCCTGAACAGGCAGTTATCACTCCAGTTGGTGGCCACAGCATCATTTCTCCTCCCAAGATCCTGGATACAAACAAACCAGCACTAGACTCCATGACCAGATGCTGCGGCCAAAACGCTTGGCTGCACTTCACAAGAGATGTTGACAGATGGGAATCAGCTTTAAAAAATCCCTACAAAAGCTTGGAAAGACCTGGAAAACACACTTGCAGTGCCTACAGAAGCTCGGTGAGGTTGGATATGGCGCTGTAAGAAGGAAGAGTGCAAGAGCAAGAGCCATGAGATGAAGTTAGGCAATTTAAAACAAAAAATAACAAACAATACTGAAATGTAGAGTCCCGGGGGGATATTCTTCCTTTCTTTCCTCAAACAAGGACTATGATTTTCACTCAGAAGGCACTGAACAGAATCATTTCATCTGAGTATTGCAGAAGACTGGGACGGACATGCAGAGTAATCCCCATGACCTTGAAGGCTGCTCATGTACAGAAACAGGTTCCTTCCAGTCAGGATATGGGACAGAGTCCAACCATCAGTCAGAACTGGGGATTCGGACATGAGGCTTTGAGAAAGATCAGGTTTGTGGTTTTGTGCTTCATTTATAGCTCAGATTATTGCATATGTACATTGCTTCTCCCACTGGACCATTTCCATACCCTTGCTTGGCCTCTTGCTGATTTATTCAGCTGATTCACTGCTCTGTCAGGATTTCTTTCAGAACGTCATCTTTCTGTGCAGTGATTCCCCCTACTGCTTCTCTAAAATGGAGCTATGCCACTTGCTTTCAGCTCCATCTGAGAGGTCCTCAGGGCTCACTGTGTCTGTGCAGAGCCCAGACCAGCACCAGCTGCTGTGACACAAAGTATAAGGAGGAATGAGGATGTGAGACTGGTGAAATTACCCTGATGAGTCTGCTGCTTCTCTTGCTGAATTCTCTGCTGAGGGTTTGGCTCTGTTTGTGTTGGCTGCTGAAAGCTAAGCCAGCTTGATGATGATGGAGCGGTTTTGATGTCTAAAAAGAGCCCCCAACAAACCCAACCATTTCCGCTTATAACTGACCTTCTCAGTTATACAGAAAAGGTCTGAGCAGCCAGAGCTCACCCAGCTCCTCTCTGGAGTGCACCTTCCGGAGTGGCAGCAGTCACCATCTCCTGGAAGGATGCATTTAGCAACAGCCAGGGGGTAATGAAACACTCAGAAGATGCGTGGACCAGGACTGCTGTATTCAGCCCAGTTAGATATACAATCTGCAAATAAAACATTTGCTGACAGACCTGAGGTGTGAGCAAACTGGGTTCTCAGAACTCCTGCTTACCCCAAACTTCTCATTTTCCCTCTTGAGAGAATCAATTTTTCTTTGTATGGACCAGAAGGAGAAACCCTGTCCAGCCCCAGGATGCAGAAGGTCACTACACATGCACTGCGCAGCACAGAGGGAGTCCCAGCTGCAACACAGCATTCCCAGCTTCCTTGATAAGGGTAGCAAAATAATCCCAATGAGGAAGAGTGCAGGGCTACTTTTAATAGGTATTTGATGAAGTCAGCAAGTTTGTCCTGTTTGCACAAGGAATATCTAATACAGCTAACTACAGAAAACATGCACCGTGCTGGGGTATTTACTGGAGGTGGGATGACTGGACCTTCCATGAAAGGACAGCAAAAGTATGGCACCTGGGGGGAACCAGATCTTGGAGGAACAGTGCAGATCTTTGAAACATCTACATGGGTCTTAGGTGCCCATGTCCTGCAGAAAGGCACCAGGACTTGGCTTCAGAAACAGAGCTCAGGCTGCCAGTGCCAAGGCCTTGGCAGGACCATGAGTCCCTGAGTGTCCTCAAAAGCACGAGGATGTGGTGTTGTATGCAAGGCACTCACTCCCTGCCCTGCCCCGCTCCGCTACCAGGCACTGTTGGAGCTTACATTTCACAAGGTCAACCTCTGCAGTGCATCCTCTGCATTTTCAAAGTCTTTCCCTAACAGGTGTCTGTCTCCCTCCTCTCCGTACATGCTGCAGCTTGAATCGGCCACTTTGATCAGGGGGAAAACATCCCAGGGGAAAAAGCCCTTGATGTAGCATAAGCAATGTGTTCAAACCAGCCTGCCAGCACACAGCAACAAACCTGAAACAGTGGAGAGAAATGGATGAAGACCTGACCAGTGATCTTAAACAAAACCCTGCCTGGACCCTGGGACTCAAAGAGTATTTTACAGCTTTCATAGAGGTACTCACATCTGCAGATGAGTCTGCACTGCCTACCAGCAGAGAGATGCCAGCATCCTTGGCTTCTCTGGAGGCATCCCCAGGCTTGCATATGCTGATGGGAACTGCTTTCCATGTACAAGCTCCCAGCAGGCTGTGCAGTAAGAAATGGCCTAGGTGACTTGTGGAAACACCTGAGAATCCAAACTAGACAAAATAATCTTTGAAGGTTTACTGGCTGGAACAGGAATGATGGAAAAGAGCTGGGCATCAAACAGTTCCCATCCACGGGAGCTTTGAATGCTGCGACACTGGATGAGTACGAGCGGTTGCACTGCAAAGAATTGTGGCTGCCTCCCTGGAGCATGGTGCGGCTGCAGCACTAGCATCCTGGCTGCAAATTCATCCTAACACACCCCAATAACCCATGCTTTGATCAAAATGGATTGAAATGCTGTTCATCACCTTGTCTGCCCTACTGATGTGGGACAGCTCGAATGTTTGTCTGAGCCAGATGCGTTCACAGAGTCTTGGCTTTAATGGCATTTTGTGAAACAGGTTGGTTCCTCCACTGCAGCCCCAACTGCTGAGAAATCAATCATTACCAGCAGTTAGCTGTTTGATGGTTAACAGCCTGAACCGAAGCCAAACTGGTTGTTAATTGGGCTAACAACTGATTTCAAGGGGTTGTTTTGCAGGGCCCAACACTCCCAGCAATTGACTTGGAGTTGTAACTAGCAGCCAGGCGGCAATTAACAGAGCCCAGGGAAATTCGCAGGCCATTACCAAAGGGCCGGCTCCCAGCTGGGCATCTGCTTCTCACGGGGCCATGGGGAGAGCAGCCACATCCCAGGGCCTGAGTGGGTAAGTACAGCCAGCACTCAAGGTCCCACTTCACATCTCAGCAGTCAAAGTTTTCCGATCAATATACAGCCTTGGTCTCATCACCCTGCGTTTCAGCTACTCTAGGACTTGTTTTCGGTTTTTGTTTGGTGGATTTTTTCATGTTGCAGTTGGAGTTTCCCCCCATATTTGCTATGGAATACCACAGGGAGACCTTCCAGCCCTCCTTCAAATCTCTTCCCAGGACTCCCTTTTGCTCAGGCAGCAAGTAGACCTGTGGTTAAGTCTGTCTTGCCAGCTTACACCACCTGCTACAGCTGACCATATAAAACAACACGTCTTTGGGACAAGGGTTGCTGTTTACTCTGCAAGCAGCTCATAAAAGAGAAGGTTCCAGCCACCAAGATGTGCTACTACAGCAGAAAGAGTTGGCAAAATCACCACAGCAAAAGCAAGGTTGAACTTTTCCTTCTGCTGCTGCTGTAAAAGCTGTGAGAGGGGTTAAAAAAGAAGAGAAACTAAAAATGGAAAAGACTATTGGCCATGTCAGCAGGATAAGCCAGCTCAGGAAGTGGGAACCCTTTGCAGTGCCATGATCACGGCTGAAAGGGGTTACTCTATGACTGAAGAGAGGATCTGAATGTGAGCAGGGACAAAGATCAGTCATGCTCCAAACTTGGGAGGCTCTGGCAGCCCCCTCAATCCCATTTAAAGTCCACAAGGGTCAAGCTCAAGCTTAGATAAGTGGTAATATCTAGGCATGGCTGGATTGGCTTTTTTGAACACAGCCAAGTCTCTCCCAGCCTTTGCACTGCAGATTATATCCTGGTCATCACAAGACAGCCTAGAGGACTGATGGACTGATGCTACAGCCACTATGAGCATAGGAGAAATGCCGTAAGTCACAAGATCATCCTGTCTGCTTCAAATAAAGAAAATTTAAAGAGTGTCTCATTGCAGAGTAGCATGGGCTATTTACCAGGTAATCTGGAGTAATGGCTGTAATCTATACCTATCCATACATGAGCCCTCTCTCATCCTCTAGCTGACCTGGCACAGGGCCACTGGGTGGATTAACAGCTTTGCTAGAATCTAGCATCAATTTCATGCTGACTTTGACCCAGAAAGCCTACAGCTTCCCATTAACAAAGTCTCAAATACCCTTCCAGCATCTTCCAAGAGCTCCTCTGCCATGCTGCTGCATCTCCTTAGGCCCATGGGTTGTCAGCATCAGAAGACAGGATCGCATGTTCTCACTCCAGGAGGAAAGAAACAGTAGGCTTGGTCACCAACGGTCTTCTGTAGCAAAGCCACAGCTGCCAACCCAAACTGCTTACCACAGTCCTGGAGGGCAGCCTTCAATCCCAGAGCAGACTGTGGTTACAGCTCCATGGGACCCTCCACTAAAGGAGATTTTCAAGAGCAAGCTTGGGGGGCTGGCCCCATTTCTAGGGAAGAGCTGTTGCTGCTGTAGGTGTGTGAGGGGAGGGGGCAGAGACACTGCAAATGGGAAGCGGGGTGGTAATGAGGAGCAGATGTGTAGGTGCTTAGAACATCCCAGGTGCTACAGAAGTGCTAAGTGTTATTATTATGGCCAGGAAACGGACTGTGAAAACCCACTGTACTCCACATCCCCTCCCTCTGTGCCTTCTTTGGGATCTGGACCTGACTCTCCTCATCAGCCTCAGAAAAACAGGAGTCAGTCAGGAGGTTCCTTTGGTTGCAGCCTTGATGGGGACAACATGGTCAGAGGGGCTGTGAGGAACACAGAGAGACCAAGGCTCAACAGGAGTTGGGTCTGGTCCACATGTGGCCAAGAATACTTTGTGCCTCTTCACAGTGTGCTGCAGTCCCCCAACACATGCAATTCCATAGCAGTGTGGAAAGATGTTTTCCTACAGGAGACTCATTTTATGGCCACCCTGCCCAAAGTTATCCATCTCATGAGCTCCTGATCCTGGAGAGTCATTCCCATGGGTAAACACTGAACTCAGTTCTAGTCCACTCTGCACCTCCCTCCAGGATGCTCCAGTGGCACTCGGATCCACAGCCAGGTCTTGCTGGCACCAAGCAAGGTGTGGGGCAGTGCTGAGCCCTCCCCACTGGCAGGATGTGGCCCACTGACAAGCCAGTTTGATTTGGAGTGTCTGTATAACAGCAGAAATATAGAGTCTCTCAATGAGACCCCAAGCATCCCCTTTTCTGGCTATAAACCTTGTTCCAAGGAGGGTTCTTTAGAGAGAGGCCGAGATGATCCACAAGCCGTGGCTGTCCCCCACCCCCTCCCCGAGAGGAATTGCTCTCACACAAACGAAATGTGTGTAATTAATGGGCAGGGGGCTGGACAGGTCCGAGATGAAAGCGTTTCCTGGACTTGTCCTTCATTTGCATGGTATCAGAAGCTGTTCAGAAGGTGTGACTTTTCCCACAGGGAGCCCTCAGCTCGGTGGCACAATAAAGCCGGGACTTCTTACCCAGAATTAATTAAAGGAGGGGGAGGGGGATGGCAGGGAGATGTTTGAAAGCTGAGCCTGATGCAATAAACACCCCAGCCCTCCTTCCCAAGCCAGGGCATGCCAAGGGGGTCCGTGCAAGCTCCAACCCTGCCACAGCATCACACAGCCCACCCAGCTCAGTGGGCACCCTTCCTGAACAGACCTCAGTTGTAAAGTGGGAGAAGGACCAAGCCCTGGTGCGGCCCTTGTTCAGACAGCACAGACCCCTTGTTTTGCCACTTTGATTTATTCTTGCCAGTCTACTGTTGCTCTGCCATAGCCACATTTAACCTGAAAACAGCCCTTCTCCCTGCCTGTGTTGGCCTGGTGTGTTCATCGCACATTTACTTCCCCCACTGGATCCAATGTTGCCTGACTGAACCAGCCCCAGTCTTGTCTCACTAGGCAGATTCCCAAACATCCCTCAACTCCAGCCTTGTCCCTGCGTCCAGGCGGCATCACATGGCAAAGTCCCGTATGTGCAGGTCCACACATGCATTGCTGCTTGGAGCTCAGGATGGGGTAGTCATTCCTGCACCAACAGCCCAGGCAGTACAGCCCCTCTCCTGCTTCAATCTGCCACCACTCTCCAATGAGCCGTTGCCAGTGAGGGGACTGCAGGTTGACACTGGGAGTGGCGGTGCTAGGTTCAGGCACATCGCTGTCTCAAGGCCCTTGCTAGCTTGGAGCAGGGGTTTCTGCCCAAAATACTCATGTTGACAGGATGAGTTGATGGAAGCAAACACTCACCTCCAAAGCCTCCCTTCCACAGCATCCTGCAATCCCCAGGGTCTTTGGGTGGCTGTGATTTTCAAGCTGGGTCAACACACTCACTGATGATGAAGGAGGAAGGAAAAGTCCCAGATTCCTGGGCTGATGATTGACCCTGCATGTTTGTCCAGCAGCCAGGGTTTCTGCATCTCTGGAAGAATAGCAGGTACCAACAGGGATTGTCCCCATCTCCCTGAGGGGAGCTACCAGCCCTGGAGGATCACACACTCAGGACCCTGCAGGGCCCAGATCACTGGGAAGAGCATGCCACGCCAGGGACTAAGCAGTATCAGTGCAGAGACAGGGTATGAGGAGCCATTAATTAATTCACTTACTCATTAACTAACTAGTAGTGGGCTCTTTAATCTCCCAAACAAAGGCAAAACAACATTTGCTGGCTGGAAGCTGAACAAATTCAAGCCATGAACAAAGCCCCAACTTATAGCGCTCCATGGCAGCACAGCCACCCAAAAGCCCTTTAATGAAAAGGGGCTAATTAACCATGGACCAAGCAAACTGGGAAAGCAGCTTCCCAGGAGCCAGGACTGGGTGCCTTTTGCAAAGGCAGGCTGTGGCAGAGCCAGCGGCAGGAGTTGGGCATGGTGCATGGTACAGAGCTGTGCAAGACACAGAGGTGTCCATCTCCATATCAAACCCAAAGGGCACTGAGTACCTTGTGTTCCAGTCCTCTCTGCACCTGGGGATGGCAGGGATGGGAGAACAGCCTTACTGGAGGATGAGCACCCATGCCAAACCCTTCCCTGATGTTGCTGTCCCTGGGGGACAGATAAAAAGGGAGAAGATATCTGTTGACCTGCATGAAGCCACTCTGCTACCCTTACCTGGAGCTGCAGCCAGCACCAATTCATCCAGGTTCACAAAGCCATTAGGAAAAGCAATTAAACAAATTACTGAAAGAAAAGCACCCATTAAAGACTATCAAACACCATCTATGCCTGGGGAAGAGCTAGGAGCCATTCACTTTTTAGTTCCTGTAGTCTGGAAACCACAACATGGGCTTGGCCCAGCTGTTGGCTCCAGGCTTCTGCAGTCCTTGGGTCCCTCTTGGAACAGCTGGGCAAGCAATGTCCATGCTGTCCTGCAGCATCCATGAGCTGTGTGGTGCAGCAGCGATGCTCAGACGTGAAGCATGGCTGAATATTCAGCCCTTGGGTTTCCTCCCTTGAAATAAATGATATTTATTGACAGCTCAGCCCAGCCTGCAGCATCAGCTGGGGGATGGCTCATCCTTGCACCCCATAGACAAAGGGCACCCTGAGCACTAAACAATGTCTCAAGCATCCCATAAGGATGAGCAGCACGAGCAAGACTTTCACCTCACAAGGCTGCTCCATATCTGCAAGTTATTTTCTTTTCTAGACATATATAACAATTTTATTGTTGCATCTTTCTATACCTGAGACCACTTCATTCCTGAATCCCCCATCAGCTCCTGAGAGCAAGACCCAGCACCCCAGCAGGGCTGAGCATCCACTAAAGGATGAGACCCCAACAGCCTGTTTTGCACAGCCACCAAGCTCATACAGACCAGAGAGGAGCAGATACCAGCTTTCTCCCTTGGAAAGCCTCATCCCATGCTTACAAATGGCAGTCAAAGCTCTGTTCCCATTCAATGGTCTTTTCCCCAGAGGGTGAGGAGGTGGCATCTGCCCATCAAACCTGGAATTTGCTGCAGGGAAAACAATAATTTCCACAAGACTCATCTGGGTCCAAGGTCTCCAGGCATCCTTTCACTTCCCATATCTCTTCCTTTGGGAAGGGGCTCATGCGAAATGGCAGTCTCAGCCACATCCTACACTTCAGTGTCTTTCTCCCCGCTGCAACCTGCCTCTTCAGCCCCAGCCCCTCCCTGGAAAGCATCAGGCTCAGTTAGACTAATACAAATTTTTAATGCACATATTAAATAAATATTTCAATCATTTCATATTCAATTTGTACACAACCAAAACAAAAATCCTCAAGGAAACAGGAAAAAAAAACCAAACAATCAAAAAAGGTTGGATGAAAAGTCAGCCCTGGTTCTGGCTCCTATCCAGTGTCTTTGTTTGCCTTCACCTGAAGAATAATTGCTTTAACCCTTTGGAGAGAGCCACAGTCCCAGGGCAGCATGTGCAGAGCAGGGCTGGTTGGGGATGTTCACTCAAGAGATTTAATGATTCCTTTGGGACTTTTTTCCCCTAAATAGAAAATTTGGCATCTGTCAAAACAGGAGTTTTGAAAGAAAACCTCTCCTTTCCTAGGAGGCCAAGGACAATGATACTTCTCATTGAAGAGCAAACCTGGAAGAGATGGTTGACAATGGAAGTGCCAACCGCGAACAACGTTGCAACAAAACCAGCCTGAAGCGGCTCCACGGTAATTTGTAAACTTTTAATTTTATGGATGAAAATTTCCATCTGATAAAAAAAAATATAGACAGGAAAAGAAAATGTCAATTTTTGGTGAGTTGTTCACGTTTTCCACATGGAAAAAAGAAAATACCAGTTACCAGCTCACTCTACAGCAGCCGTCAGCCATAGCCTCACCTTAGTAGCTTAAAACAAACCAAATGCCAAAATGCTCTCGTGGGTCAGAGGTACTGAGTCGGTTCAGGACTTTCTCTGGGGCATCCATCGCCCCATGCCCTCCTGAGAAAAAATAAGTTGGGAGCTGTGAAACCCACAAGGAAGGACGCAATTGGCTTCCAGCAACCCCTTGCTCAGCCGAAGAAGGAGGCACGTCTAAGGAAGGAAAGCATCCAGTGGTCCTCACCCTGGGACACCGCGGCCGGCCCCACAGGCAGTGCCCACACATCACCCAGGCTGCAAAACCCACCTGGGAAGCCTCCAACCTCTTCTGGCATAAATCCCCTCCCCTTAATTGTTTTCCAACCACTCCAGCTTATCCAGTGACCATTAGTTCAGTTCATTTAAGTAGCACATGGCTCTCAGATTTGCATTTCCAGGTTTTCTCGTTCATTTTAAATGGTGTTATTTTTCCCCCTCTAGAGCTACAAAACCAAAAAAATTACAAAATAAAGCATGACCCCAAACAGACTAGAACATATCTAAGTGAAGGGCTCCTCCCCCTTCACCAGTCTTTGAATGTTGCATTTCCTTTTAAAGCTGGAGTACAAAAATAGAGACTCTCTTTTTTATGCCTTTTTTTTCTGTTTTTTTGGATTTTTTGGGTTTTTTTGTTTTTTTGTTTTTTTCTTTTGTAAAAACCAAACAACCCCTCCCCCAGATTATCACCAACTAGAGCAGGCAATCTGTCAGCCTCCCCCCTTGCCCCTTTTTTTTTGCTTTGTTTTTTTAATACCCATATGGGAAAATCTCTACACACAAGTCCACCAAGCTCAGAGGAGAGTCCTCCAGGAGAGGTGCAGGCAGAGGCAGGCACATCAAGGGCCTGCCCTGGAGCTGGAGTTTCTAGTCCTTTTACTCCTCCGGTTGAAGGGGTAGTTGAGGAACTCAAAGCGTCTGTGGGGCTCGGTGGTCTGGTGGCCCTTGGGAAGCCTCTTCATGAAATGTACCTCCCGCTGGTGCTGCCGGGTCTTGGAGCCCTTGCGCGGGCGGCCCTTGCGGGTGAAGGCCATGTACCAGCCCTCGTACTTGGCGTTCTGCAGCGCCGTGTAGTTGTTCTCCAGGACGATCTCCGTGAAGACACAGTCCTTGCCTTTGCCATTGCTCTGAGGAGGGGACAGAGGAGGATGTTTGTGCAATGGGTGCTTGGTCAGAGGGTTTCTCTCTCCCTCAAGCTGGACTGACTGGTATGGTAGCAAGGTTTGCAGTTGTGGTGGGCAGCCAAGGGCTCACTTTTCCACCACTTCTAAAAGTCACTATTGCCCAAAATCTGCTTTTCCCTAGAAAACTGCAGGAAGCAGGCATTGTGGCATCAGCAAATGCTGCTCATTGAGGCTCGCATCCCCATCATGATGCCAGCCCTGGGCTGCAAGCCCAAATGCAGCTTCTCCCAGCCTTCACTTCCACTGCACCTATTCAGTGGGATTTTTGCCCACTTCTATCCTGTCCCCATCCATGCCAGAGCCTTGATTCCCTTGCTAGGATGACTATAAGCAAAGTCTACATTTCAGTGGCTATTCACCCACCCATCCTATCCTCTCTGCAGTCTTCAATGTAGAAGGGGCATCAAGGGGCTGGAGAGGTGATATGTGGTCCATAAGGATGATGCCCATAGATGCAGGTGGCAGGGAGCACAAAGGCAGTTGGCAGGGAGCACAAAGGCAGTTGTGGGCTGAGTTCTTCCCCATTTCAGGCATCAGCAGGACCAGAGAGGGGACCTGCATCAACTGGCCTCAGGGAAGGAGCTGCCACGGAAAACCCTCCCAGACAATCGCTGTCCCAGCAGGATGCTACACATCCAGCCCCTTCTGCTCCTGAGGAGGGTGCACGGAGGCTCGGAGGGAGCGTGACTAACAGCCCGGCCTTGGGGCCAGCCCCACGGAGCATCTTAACATTCCTGGCACTTGTACCATGTAATCAGGGAGAATAGCCCAGCAATTCGCCTATTTGTTAGGGGAGATCCAAGGAATGCTCCCCACACAGCGCCCAGCTGTCTTCCTCAGTCCTGCCCTTCCCTCCTGCTGCCCAGGCTGCAGGACAGCTCATGCTCTGCCCTCCAAATGGGTGCTCTGGCTGAGCCCCCAGCACCCCTATCTCGCCTCCCCATCCCATGGATGGGCTCCGTATCCAGTAAGAGCTCATCTCCCAGCAACACTTTCTCAGCGCCCATAGCACTTCCCCAGCTTGCCCTCGACCCCAGGACCCTACCTTGCCAATCAGCTTCCCCTTCTTGTTCATGCAGATGTAGAAACCTGTGGCTGCTCCCTTGATGCGCACGCGGCTCCCAAAAGTGTCTGTCTCCACAATGAGCTTGGCTGGGGAGAGCAGTGGGAAGAAAGAGAGAGGGAGGTCAGAGGGGCTCTGGGATGGGGCAGGCACAGGGATGGAGACCCGAGCGATGTGCCCTGACACGGGGCAGTACGGGCGCTGGTGACTGTGTCAGAGAGCCCTGAAATCAGAGCACAAGGTTAAGAGCCAGCCTCAGCCCCTCTACCCTGCCGCTGTGTCCCTGCGTGACCTTGGTCCATCCCTTTGCCACCCTGAGCCTTGCTGGAAAGGGAGCAGCTCTGCCTTGCCTCACTCTGTAGGGTTCAGTGGTTCTGGTGCCACAGAGACATCACAGAAGGGAGGCAGGGCTGTGAGCAGGGCACACACCAGCCAGCGGAGAGCAAGGCAGCTGCACTGCAAACCAAGGCAGCAAGGAGGCGGGCACCCTTCAGAAAAGCACAGCGCGCTGCCAGCTGTCCCCAGCCCAGGGGATACCACTCCATGTCTCCCTGCCGGGGCAGGGCTGCAGGAGGAGCAGTGACTTTGCAGCTGGCAGGGGAGGCGTGAAGGGTACGGCCATCCTTTTAATGCCTTTCACCTTTGCACGAGTCGAGAGGGCGTATTGATTTGGTCTCGTTTTTTAATGGAGGCATCGATCGACTTCCGAAGGAGCTATGCAAATCGCCGGGTCGATAGGCTGCCTATAAATAGACCTGTCACCTTCCCTCCCTGCCTTCATCCTGGGAACCCGAGCCCTGAAGCTCATCCATCCCCAGGGAAGGGGGAGGATGGGGACAGGACATCCTTCTCCCCAGCCCTGCAGCTGCTGTCCCCAGAGCCAGCCCGCCCCCGCAGAGCAAGCCCCACTGAGGATGGAGGCTCCCGTTCACACCTCAGAAGGGCTGTGCCAAGCATAAACGATTTACTGATGGCACTGAAAAGCCAGCCGGGGCTGTTCTATCTCACCACCGTCACCTCTTGCCCAGCATCAGCCATAAGCTGTTAATGTGCCGCAAGCGCAATTTGGCAAGGAAATCAGAGCACAGCCTGCAGAGTTTCCAAGTCTATAGCCTTATTATGGGAATAAGCACACTGATGCCTTATTTCTCCTCCCCAGTCTCCACACAAGGGCTGCTTGATTCCTCAGGACTGTGGTCTGCTGTGACTTGTACATCTCTACCCTAGAATGCTCAGCCACTGGAGAGCCCCCGCGAGGGCAGCAATGTGGCTCTGGAGCAGGTGGCTTTGCAGAAGGATACTTTGAATGGCAGAAGATGGCTGTGGGCACATACATAAGCTAAAATGAGCCTAAATCATACTCAGAGAGAAGCAAAATGAATTCTCTCTATCTCTATGATGCCCTGATACTGCACCCTTCATGTCATGGACACTGCTGAGGTCAATAGCACAAAGGCTGAGGGCACTACTGGCAGCAGCTGAGTAGCAATGGAAAAGGCATTTGCTGGGGCCAACTGATTTGGTGCTGCTGGGCAAGCCAGGCTCAAAGCACATGCAGGCACCCTCTTCCCACTCTCCCTCCTTGCCAACGTCACACTTCAACATCTGTCATCCCCAAACTGCCCTGTGCCCAAAGCCCCCAGCCTGGCACAGACTGGGCTCAGAACTGAGACATTTAGGAAGAGCTAACTCCAGGCTGTGCCACACCAGCACTAACACCCAGAGCCTGGCACACACCCAGCGTTCCCAAAACCAACCATGGGAGCTGCGGCGCTCTGCAAACGAAACACTGAGACAGTGACCCCCTATTTATCTATATTGGGTAAAGGGGGGGGAGAATTGATCACGGAGGCAGTAAAAGGTTTGAGGAGAATTGATTTTTCTCTCCGAGATAGAAAGAGTGAGGAGGGAGGGACAGAGGAGGGTGGGAGGGAGCGGGGAGGCCCCAGCGAGCACAAAACCCTCCTTTAAAGATGCACATCCCATCTCTTTTGGCCTTTTTCTTTTTTTCCTCCTTTTTCCCTCTTCAAAGAGCAGCTGTGATTTACAGCCCCCGGCCGGGTTTGCTGCCCTGCACAAGCTCAGCCAGCATGCTCTGTCACCACCAGCCACTGAGGACAAGGACAACCTGTCCTCAGGGACCTGCACCCCTAGACTCATGCAGGCAGCCCATGAACCCTGCAAATCCGAGCCCCAGCCAGCAGAAAAGCCGGGGTACAGATGAAACCAGTAAGTCAGCAGGGACCTGTGCCAGCATCCCCAGCTGCTCACAGGGATTCAGTCCAGGCTGTGGCCAATGGTGCTTTGCTCGGTGGCAAGCATGGCCCAGGAGGGATGAGCTGGGGCTGCACCGGCTGCCCACTTTCCCTTAGAATTAAAAAAGTCAATCAAATATTGACAATTAAGACAGATAACTGAGAACACCGGACTCCATGTTAAGTTGGCTGTAAAAATGTCAGTGTGGGGAAAGGGGTCATCTGCAAAAATAAATCAAGCCCTTTTACACGCCCACCCCCAAAAATGAGATAAAAAAAGCAGAAGGAAGGGCTCAGAGAGGGGGTTCTGCTGCAGAGGTGCAGTTCTAAATAACATTTTGGGGCAGTATTCTCACTATTTTATTCCTTTTTCTTGGGGGGGGGGGGGGGAGCTTAACGTTTCCAATTCTATTCTTTCACTTAAGTGACAGATTTATCCCAGTAAAATTATGTTTCATGCTCAAACTTTGAAGGGAAAGTGGCTACGTAAATACTGAAAAAATGCAGCGAGACACACTTGATCCCCCAACTGGACTGTGAAGAGGAGAAAGTATTCAGGAAATGTTAAAAAAGGTGAAAGTAAGAAGCGTTTTAATAGTTCTTCCAGACATGGGGGCCTCCCTGGAGATTCATATAGAACAATCCTGAACCTCTACTTTAACATTTACAGACTTGCAACTCTTTTAAAGCTTTACATCTGAAAAACTGCTTGTTCTCTTCCTGGGTTAGATCAGTCTTCATTTTCCTCCTTAGCTCTTCAAATGCTTAACCTTTCTTTATTACATTTTAATAGAGTTTTTCTAGCCACCACCAGTCCCCTCCTCCTGGCCTTATTTAAACCTGGTCGTTACTTCAATGTGCACTAACTGCTTTTTAAAATCCAAGCATTATAGATCTAAAACAAGATGGGATTTTTTTTTGCTTGGGAAATTAGCTAATGCCCTTTCAAGCCGGAGCTGCTGCAGGGTGGGAATAATTCATTTGGAAGATTAATGCTGAACGTATGGAATACCATACAGACGCTGCCTTTGCTCTGCTCGTGTCCAGTGTGAAATTTTCAGCAAAGCAAAAGAAAGTACCCACAAAAACCAGAAGGGGAAGGAAGGGTTTCTGCTGATCTCCCCAAGCAAGAAAGGGAAATTGCAGCTAATACCAAAGAAAAACAGTCATGATTCCTACATAGGACGCACACGAGTGCTACATAGTACACTGATCCAGGTGCAGGATCGGGCCTTCCGCAGCTGGCTCTGCAGCTCTCTGGCCCCACTGACCCCAGCGCAGCGTTTGACCATCCCAATGTGTCATTAGCACATGCCACCAAAGTATTTGGGCTTTGAGTGTCCCCAGCAGAGGGATCAGTCCCCCCTGCCCCGGGGCTGGTGGAGACTTTGGGGAGGGGGTGCCAGGGCCATGGCGTAACACAGGTTTTTGTGCTTGCAGAGTCCCTCTGCTTTGTCTCCACAGCATCATCACCCGCAGTCAACTGCCTTGATAACTCTTTGCTTGGAATTTGTTTTGAGAAGGGAAAGATGGGGGGGACACATTGGGAAAATGACACTTTGGACAATTCTAGTTTTGGGAAAGCTTCCAAAGCTACTGCACACCCTTCCCCCCGCCTTTTCTTTTTCAACTTTCCTTTCTATTTCTTTTCCAAAAGGAAGTCTCAGATACTCTCAGCCTTGCAAAAAGCTGGGCTGAAGTGACCAGTGCTGCTCAGCATGCCACAGCCCTGAGCCCTCCAAGTCAGGTGCAAACCAAGAATGAAATTGAAAGGAGCAAAGCCCATCCTGCAGACACCAGTCCCCTCCTTCAGCACAGAGAACCTGCCCTCACCTTGAATCACAGAGCCGCTGATCGCTGACCCCTATGTTCTCCGTTTACAAGCCCCCACAAGCCGAACGATTTTAATGATTTCTGGCTAACAAACAGGACGGAAATCATCAATCGCCAAGCTGGGCTGTGAACACCTCCCCAGCTCCCCCCCTGCCTGCCCCCGTCGCGTGTCCTTACCGTGCACATCCCCATCCTCTGCCATCGCATTGATTTTCTTGTTGTCCAAGATCTGCACATGTTTCCCGCTGGTCCGGCTGTACAGCTGGTAGGTACGGACGAGCCGCCGGCTGAGCTGGTCCGTCACCAGGCTCTGCTCCCTCACATGCTGTGTAAAATTAGGTGGGGACTGAACAGTTACCTTTAGGAAATTAAAAAATATACAACACACCATTATAATCTCTACTCCTCAGAGGGGCAAATGGGCAGAGCAGAGATCGTCGGCCTCCAGCCGGGCTTTGCAAGGAGGCACGGAGCCGGGACCATAGTTCTACCTGCACCAGCAAAGCCTCCCAGTGAGAAGGAGCATTAAGCTCTGGACACAGCAATCAGAGCCCTTTACAGAGCTGAGCCTGCTACAGACATGCCTTATGTAGTGGGGTGCAACTGACTTGGGAGCATGGCAGGGCTTGGTGACCCCAGGGCTCAGGGGGTGCCAGCTGGCACTGGGGTACCCAAGATGGCCATCAAAGCTTGGAGGTGGAAGGGATCCAGAGGAGGCATACAGGGTGGCACTGGGCTGCCATCCTCAGGGGACCGGCATGTTCATTCCACCTCTACAGGAGTGTACTGCTGCTCAGTTGCCCCAGCCTCTGCCCCATCGGTTTCAAAAGCTGTATTTTCTCTGGGTCTCAGAATCTTTACTTGCTCCCAAACACCCCACTTATTGAGCTCTTTAAATACAGAGAAGGTAGAACTACAAGGTATAACAATTATAAGAAAACCATGCCCCTGCCCAGGTATTTAGTGGCACAATAACCCAAGGATACCAACGTGCTACCCGTGCAAACACATGCCCTATCCACAGCCAGCTGCTTGGTGCCAGCAGCTGGGTTGTCCCCAGCCCTGGCACGCCGAATCCCTTAGCCCTGAGCCCAGCCCTTCCAGACCCAACACTGCTACTCCTGGGCTTTAAATGCTTTTCATGAGCAGCCAAACCTGCTCCCCCCTCAGCTCCGGCTCACGAGCTTGCACAGAAGTTTTTTCCTCTCCTCGTCCCAAATCCCTCTTTTAAGTCTGGAAAGTTTCGCTGCTCCCTGACATTTATAAAGATGTATTCTGAGCAAATGTTAGGAGATAGCTCCTTTCGACATCAGAAGGACTACCCCCCGCCACCCCCACGTCAAATGGGAAGGTTTCCTCCTGTCTTCAACAACAACAGAAAAACCCAATAAAAGCAAAAGCCTCTGCTTTCTCAAAGCTGGCTTTATAGAGATATCTCCCCTTGACAATGTCATCTCTCTCCCTCTGCTTCTGCCTATGCATGTGTGTTTCCTATAGATGGGTTTTGGATAATGCAGCAGGATTCTCTCCCCGGCTCTGATGAGGGTACCATGTGGAGGAGAGGTCGTTAGCCATGCTGCTATTTGGTCTCCATCTCATACTCCAAAATATTACAGCTATGTTTTTATACAACTGCACACTCCCAGCGCTTCATTCCCTTCGCTTTTCGGCTGGAAACTTGATAATTTTTTTCCCTCAAGCTTCCAGGAAAATAAAAAGCAGCAGCTTAAAGGGCATTTTAAACAAAGCTTCTGCACCTGTGATTTCGGGGGAAGGGGGACTTCACCCCGGTTTGAAGGTGCCCTGCTCCCAGCAACTGGTATGCGGGTGTCGTACAAGCTCTGCCCGGGCTGTTTAATCTATTCATGAAGTTGTGTCTCTGGCGATACAAACCAGCGATGCTGAGGTCTGACAATTTTAAGCTGGATCAGAACCTGCGCTTTTTGATAAGGTTTTGGTGGGGTATCTTTTCCTCTTTTTAATCACACTTTACTTTTGGGATGAAACAGCGCAGGAGAAAAATGCCACAACAAACAAGAGGAACGGGAGCATCCACGGTGCCATTTAGAGCTGGAGTGGATAAGACCTAAATCTGCTTAAAAATAACCCTGCGCAATTCCTTGAACCCCCGAGTGCTCTCTGCCTCGCAGCCCGAGTCCTCCGCGCCTTATTTTGTGTCTCGGGGGTTCCCCCCTCGGCCTCAGCTTTTTACAGCCGGGCCACTTTTGTCTCCTGGGTTTTCAACTGTTCCTCCTTCTTCCCTCCCTCCGTCCCTTCCTGCCGAGCCCGGGGCGCTCGGCGGCAGCGGCGGGGCACCCTCCATCCCCGGCGGGCGAACAAAGCCGGGCGGCCCGGCGGGCACTTACCTGGGCTTGCAGGCAGAGGACGAACAAGTGCATTAACCTGGGAGGGGGAAGAGAGAAAGCAGTAGAGAGGTGTGAACCGGAGCCGGGGGTTGGCTGCGGGCGTGGGGCGGGAGGCCCGGGGCTGCCGGTACTCACACGTAGCTGAAGAGCGAGGAGCAGGGGTCCATCGCGGCGCCGGTGCGGGGCCGGCAGTACGGGGCCCGGCGGCGGCGGGGAGCGCCCGAGGGGGCGCGGCGCGGCTCTGCCTCGACTCCTCTCGCCCTGCGGCGCGTCCTCGCCCCAAGGAAAGGAGGGCACAAACTGCTACAGAGGGGTAAGGCCCCCACCAGCCCGCCCAGCCCCCGGGGTGCACGGCCGGCAGCCCCCCACCGCGGGGTGCCCCCCGCCGAGCTCCGCTGCCCCGCTGCCGCCTCAGGAGCCGGCAAGGCCGGCCCGCAGCCCCGACGGCGGGGCAGGCGCGGCCGGGGGACGGCAGCCGCTGCCGCAGGGGAAAGCCCGTCCGGACCGCCGGCCCTGCTCCCCGCCCCAGCCCGGCGGTACCTGCCGAGCAAAGGGGCTGCGGGCCAGGTGTTGCCGGGCTCAGAGCTGGCACTAAGGGCCGGGCTCAGCGGCCAGCCGCCGGCGGGACGCCCTCCCCGCCCAGTGCCTCAGTTTCTCCATCCGTAAAGCGAGGTTTAAGGGCTGGGAGGGAGGAGAAGAAAGGGGCGGCGGGACCGAGGTTCCCCCGCTGTGGGTTCGCCGCTCCGCGGGCGCGTTGTGGATTGGGACCGAGCGGGTGAGCCCTCCCGGGACGTGCCAGACGTTAAAAGGATTACCGGGGGGATGGAGGAGTTTCGAGGGGGAGCGAGGCTGAGCAAATACAGCAGCCGGGGCGGGGAACAGGCATCGGGACCTCTCCCCCCGCGCATCCCCGCCGGGCGCTTACCTGGTGGGGGGGGCGGAAGCCCTTAGGGCCGGCGGTGCGGGGCCATAGGGCCGAGCGGCAGCAGCGGCGGGACGGGGCTCAGCCCCGCAGCCCGGGCAGGGCCGCCGAGGGCTGCATTGTTCCGGCGAGCCCCGGCGCTCCCGGCCCCGCCACCTGTTGCGCACCGGGGCGGGGGCTGCAGCGGGGTTGCGGCGGGCGGCCCCCGGGGCCGGTACCTGGCCGAGGCCGGCGCCGCCTGCTCGGCTCTGAGTGACAGCTGCTAATTTGCCGGCCGTGCCCCGCTGCCGGTCCCCGCGCTCCCCGCGCCCTCCTTTATCTTATCAGAGCCCATAATTACAATTGCTATTTTGTTTCCTCGAATCAGCAATCAGCGCTATCTGCCGCCGCTAGAGAGGCAGCTCCTGTCAGCCGGCCTGAGTGACAGAGCGCGGGCTGCACCGCCGCACACGCACACAGCCCTGCACACGCCTGTGCAGCCCTCCTGCACACACATGCATGCACGCAGCCCTCACGCGCGCGCCCATGCAGACCTTCCTTGCAGCCTTTCCCATGCAGCCCCCTTCATCACATCACCCCTCACACACACAGACCCCCAATACGCATGCAACGCTTTGCATCCTCCAGCACAGACACACATGCTCCTCTTTGCTTCCCCTTGCCCCCAAAATATACCCCCCTCACCTAGCACACATAGGCATATGCCAGCTGCAGTGGCAGGACATTTCTGCCTCTCGCACACGCACTGATACACAGCTCACATTTTCCTCCTTGCTCTGGCACCCAGCGGCTCCAGACACGTGTTCTGTGCCTTTCCCCACTGCACACTCTGCGTTTCACCCCAAAACACTGCCTACAGTCGCCTCCCGGGATGGATCTCTCAGGGATGCTGAGGGTTTCACCTGAACTTGCGCAGCATCGTCACTGTCAGGGGGTGCTGCAGGCAGGCAGCGGAGCCCGAGCACTGCCCCATCCCTGGGCTGGCCCCACGGGGCTCAAGGGGAAAACTAGCCCCTGCATCAATACCTTCAGAGCTAGCACAGCGCAGGGCAGGCAACTGCCTTGTTCTGGCAAAAATCTCCCACAAAATCTGTCCCTTGTGCATTTCCCTCCCCTTTCTCTCAGTGCAAATGGCTGGAAGGATATTTCTGAGGGATTTTCCTGCATGTAGAAAGAAGTCTTGGGCCAAGCCTTTGGAAGCACCACAGAAACAGGGAGAATAGGTACTGGAAGCGCTCAGCTGAAGCAGGAGCAAGTTTCCATGGGCAGCACACAGCTCATGAGTCCAGCAAATGCTCAGGAGAAAAACCCTCTGTGTCAGGCTGTGGGAACAGCTGATGTGCCACAGAATGGGTGAATGTGGGTCCCCATATCCACCTCTCAGGTTGCCTAAGGAAAACCAGGCAAACCCAGAGCAGGCAGCACTTAGATATTCCCAATGCTCTAATTCAGACAATCCTTGCTTTTTTTATATAGAAAAAACAAAAGTACTTAGGTACCGTCTATTTTCCAGGTGCTGCTCTTGCTCACCAGCGGCAACCCCAGCTTTACCTATGGTTGGCACAGTGTTGGGCTGTGCATTACTCTGTACATTGCACACCATGTTCAACACCACTGTGTCCAGAACAGCCCAGGCTGCCTTAAACCAGGAAATTTATGGTGCCCTGTATGGGGTCAGAGGCAACAGTGAGCTGACAGCCCCGCATGCCCCCTGCCCTCAGCAAACAGGCTCAAGTGCCAGTCATGGCTGTAATCAAGCCACTGCCTGATCACCCAGGGGCAGCCACACTTCTCCTGACAGCAGATGACAGACGATGTTCCTGCCAGCCTTTCTCGGCCCACAGCCAAAGCCTCCACTGCTCCCATCCTACCCCACCTTTGGGCAAGGGAGAGACACAAGCAGGCTGGTGATGGCAGCATCACGGCTGCTGGGCTCATCCCACCTCTGCTCCTGCCTTGGCTCCCTTGCAGGGAGGTCAGGTGTACAGAGGCATTTGCCTTCATCCCTCGGTACTTCTCAGCACACCATGGGATCACCCATGTTTGCATCCAAAATGACAACATCCATCCCCCCCCGCTTTTGTTTTCAAGTTAAAAACAAACCTTTTTGGGAAAGCCTCTCTCCTGCGCAAGGCAGCACAAGGGATGCCAGCCTGCCTCTCAGCTCCTTCGCAGGGTATTGGAGCTAAGCCCATGGGGTGAGGGTCCCCTCCATCCCCAGGCGCTGAGGCTAGATGGCTTGTCTGTCCCTCCTGCAGAGCAGAGAAACCCCAGTCCTGCGCTCCTGAGACCAGCTGCTATGGAGCTGGTGGGAGAAATCCCCTCCTGGCAGAAAGACATGGGGACCTGCTGTGTCCCCAGAGCTCCAGGCAGCCAGCAGGCTGTGATCCCTGGAGGAGGCTACCAGCGTGGCTCCATCAGGTCCCACCCTGGTGCTCCGCTGCTCCGTTACCTTCTTCAGCAGATAGGCTGGGCTGGCACAGGAGCGTGTTACCCTCAGAGAATAGCTGATGTATTTTACATCCCTCAGGGATGTTAAATGCTGCAGATGAAACATCAAACACTGGAGATGTGAGCTGCAGCCCTCTCACCCCTTTTTGTATAAAGCTGAGGGTGCCGCAGGGCTGCAACATCAAGAAGCGGGAGCTAAGAGAGGAACCAGGGCATGGAGATGTCTGTCCCAGCCTGGTGGGGACCTGGCTTCCTCTCAAACCTTCCCCACCTCCACTTCCCCCTTGCACTCACATAAAGCCTGCTGGCAGCTGGGGACCATAGGGGCAGCTCCTGAAGCAGCCTGAACTGCGATGTGGCAGTGAGTCGACTGGGAGAGGATTTGAGGGGATGGAGGAGACAGCAGGAGAGTGATTGTGGGACCTTAGAGGGGTCTGCCTGTGCCACTGCACAGCAGAGACTGAAAAGGGAGCACGGGCTGCTATGGGAGCTTCTCCTCACTTTCCTTGTGACCCTCAGCGCTACATCCCACACCCAGGACCACCCCAGCACCGTTCCTGCTCTCTCCCAGGATGTTCTTTTGCACATCTGCAGGACACAGACAGGTCACAGCTCCAGCTTCCAGTCTGCTTCTTCTAGGGCATCATCCCTGTCTGGCCCAGCCCGGGTCAGAAGTGGTCCACAGGCAGTCCCCTCCTCCTGCAGGGCGATGCAAGCCCCCGCTCTTCATGTGAGGTCAAAGACAGCAAGGTGTAGCTGTTAGCTCCTCCCTGAGCATCAGCCTAAAAGCTCCCTACTGGCATCAGTTTCAGACAGGCAAAGCCAAGGAAAGCAACACAAACTGTAACTTTGGGGGCAACCTGTCCAAAGTGGGTGAGTGGAGACAAGGGCAAACTGGGACTTCGCATCACAAGAGGAGGCTGGAAGAACTTGCGGTGAGGAGGAGCCAGAAACACACCCACTTATTTGGCTTAAACATCTTTTTACCAGAGGAAATGATCAGTCGGAGGAGCAACCAGGACATTGCTGCCACCCGCAGAGAAGGACCGGCAGGCACAGTTCTCTGCTCCGGCCAGGCCAGGGACATAGACAGGACCACAGCGCTAATCCCGATTGATGGAGGAGAGCAGCACCTGCAACGGCACACGCTGCAGCACTGAGCCTGCTGCAGGGCGAGGAGATCTGTCTCTGCAGGCACACAGGGCTCCGGGAGACCACAGCGCAGTTGCCTTCGAAAGGGAGCAGGCAGTGTAGGCGGTGGGGCGTCTGGCGTGGGGCTGGGGTTTAGCACAAAGAAGAGGACACAACAGCAGGACAGGGTAGCACTGTCCTGCACTCAAGCATCTCCTTCCCCTCCAACACAGTATGATGGAGAGCCATTAATATCAGGATCCTGTAGCACTTCACAGCCGTGCCTGGAAGGTGCTTGGCCACAAAGCAGGTTTTGCCCTCACCAAAATAAACACGTGGAGGCTTCCCAACAGAGCCAGAGGGATGCTAACTCATTCCATCCTCACCCTTCCCAGCCCCACAGCCCAGCACCCCCAGCCCTGCCTGCTAATCCTTCACAAAGGGACCACAGCATTAATGGGGCGTTTCAGAGGCAACAGCAGCTCCTCCATGGCTGAGCAGCACAGAGCAGCCTGGGGCGATCCCACCACTCACCATTAACCTGCCCCCCTCCCGAAGGGAAGGAACTTGGCCAAACCCCACCGGGATGTGTTACATGGGAATGACCTTGTCTTCACTACCCACAGCGCCAAGGCAGCCCCTGGGCAAATGAGGAGCGGGGGGGGGCAGACAGAGCCCGCTCACAATTAACTCTCCTCTCTATTCAATTACCAGCAGCAGTTTTGTGGGCGGTGGGAACTTCAGCCCAGGAGACTGCCCCTGTGTTCTGGTCACAGCCCCCTGGAGCTGTGCCCACCCCTGTGCAGGACAAACCTGGGTGATGTGGCCCTGTGAGGTCCCTCTGCAGCAGCCTGCTCCCACAGCTTTGCTTCAGGGAACTGGGCTCCCTCCTCTGCCCTTTGGAGACCATTTCACAGCCTCCTGCTCCTCCTGCCCAGCAGCTTTCTAGAAACGTGGCCTTTGGTTCCATAACTTCAAGCTGAGCTCCTGGAAGTGCTGGTGTCAATATTGGCTCCATCACCCCCTGGTGACCATGTGCTGCCTTCCCAGGTAGTGATGCTCGTATGGATTAGAGGAGTCAAATCTAGGTTCTGCTTTCCATCCAGGCTGGGTGATTTGGAGGAAAGCTCACCGCTTGCATCAGCAGGGCTACCAGTATGGTTGGGGCATCCTTGGGTGGCTCAGCATAAGGCAGCCTCACTCCTGGTCCCAGACAGAGCAGAAGTTCATCCAGCGCAGTCCATGGATGCACTGATGGGTTTGCCATTGGTGTCAAGCCTCTGTCTCATGGCTACATTTGGCCCTGGTGAGACCAGTGGTTTTTTCATCTCTGTCATCCACACCCAGTGCATGGAAGAGGCTCAGATGTGAGCCAAGTATGTAGGTAAAGATCTGGCATAGCCTGGCGAGGCCCTGTGGAGGTCACTGAAGGGGAGACTCACTCCCAGACTGCATTCATCTGTGTGGAGAGAGCAGCCACCTAGCTTGGGAAGGGGTCCACACCGAGTCCCACAGCAGGACTTGAGTCAGGCAAGCCAGAAACAAAGACTGAAGGCCCTCAGTGAGGGCAGCTCATGCAGGAGCAGCTCAGTGAGAAGGTGGCACCCCCAGCCCTGCATCATTTAAAACCAAGGCTGAGCTTTTTTGTACAAATCTGCTCTGCATCTAATGGGGGTCCATGAAAGAGCAACCTGAGCAGGAATGGCCATGCCAAACGTGCATAGGAAAGGGGTGAGACACACGGACATGTGGATGAGGATGTGTGTGTTCATACGTTTAGGCAGCTCCACTTAATCCTGACCCCACTGCACAGACCAAGCAGCATCTCCAGGACCAGGTCCCAAGGCATTCCCCGCTGGCACAACTTCCCCAGCACTGTGGCCCCAGCCCAAGCAGCAGCACCCTCCTTGGGGTCTCCAGCCACACACCATCAGGCAGAGCTGGGAAGGGGGGTCACAGCCAAGCTGGGTGGGAGGGGGCTCCACTGGCCACCCAGGAGGTTGGGAGCCGTCACTTAGTGCTGGGGTCACTGTCCTTTCTGTGTGACAGGCTCAGAGGCTCCTTTAGGGCCATGAGGATCTGAGGCAGAGATGCAAAATGCTGGCCCTTTGCTGCCCAGCTCCAACCTCGGCTCCCTCAGCTGGGCCAGGCAATGTGGCTTTGGTTCGGGTTCTCTTAGGAAAGGATTCCTGTTCCCTGTCTGCAGGATGGGAGGCAGGTTAAGCCTAAAACCAACAGCAGTGGCTGGGGGGGGGGTCTGTCCATCAGCTGTAACTCTACCTTCGTTTGTTTGCTTACAGCATCCACCCAAAATGCCCATGTGTGTCTGCGGGCCCCTGTGTCAGTGGCAGCTGAACTGCTGACCCCAGGAGTTTGCAAAACACCAGGGTTATGGCCCCTCTGACATCCCAGCCCTGCAGAGCTGCAGCTCATCCTGACCCTGGCCCTGGGGAGCCAACCCCTGAGACACCCCACATGGCTCTGGGGGAACAGGGGGAGGTGGCAGGGCCAGCAAGAGTGAATGGCATAGAAGTGGTGAGGTGGGGATGCTTCCCATGGCACCTGCTGCTTCCCCAGCTTGACTGCAGCCCCTCACCTTGCTGGCCATTCCTATGGACTCCCCTATATCCCTTGATCAAGCTCAGCTCTCCTGATCCTGTCAGCTCTACAGCTCCCACCTCCTGCTGGGCTGGCACAGGGACCATGCCTCTCTCCAGCTCCCATGCCCAGGGCCATGTCTGGTCTCTGTGTCATCCTGTACACCTCTGTTTTGGGAAGGTGTGGAACATGTGGTCCCAGGCATAACCACAGCCAGAGACTGAAGACAGCCTGTAACTTGTAGGAGACTTCACACCATCCTGGATCATAGTCACGGCATGCGCAAGATGCCCAAGTTCCCACCATGGTGTAAACACCTTCTCTAGGGTGTACAGGGATGGGTCAGGGCTGCAGGGAGCCAGCCTAGGCACAGAAGCAAGAACCCAGGGGTTCAGATGGGGGTTAAGAGCTCTCCAAAGATTCTGCTCCCACTTTTTCCTCAGTAGCCAAAATATCATCTCCTGGGGGCTCAGTTCCACCACTACACCATGCTGCCTTCCCCCATGAACTGATCACCAGGTCTAGCAGGGCAGGCCTGACACAGACAAGGTCCCTGTTCCCTATGCTCTCCTTATTCTCTGCTCTGCTTGCCAGCAACAACCATTCATATCCAGCCCCAAAAACCTTGTGCACTGCAGCCTGGGGGTCTCCACGCCATCAAGAGCCTGTCAGGAGAACAGGAGGCATGGAGAGAATATGGGTTGTCCCACAGCCCTTGTACAGAGCCATCACCAGTAAGGACACCACAGAGGCCACATCATGCCCATCTAGCCTAAGGCTCTGCCTCTGGTGGGATTGGGAATGGGGGACCACAAGGTCCCTGTGCTCCCTGCAGCAATGCGCCTCCCTGGTCAGACCCTGCTCCCCAGCTGCCACCAGCCCTGGCAGGGATGTGTGGCCAGCAGTGACCTTCCTGCCAGCATCAGGGACAGCCCAGCCCAGAGCATTTAGATTTGTACCTCGGAGGGCTCGGAGGCCAGGACCTCCATGTATCTCTGCTGCGGCTGGGGAGCAGAGCTGCTGACACCATCCTGACATGGGGCTGCGCTGAGGATGTGGGAGGGATGGAGCGGGACGGCTGCGATGGAGCCTCACCCTGCCTGTCTTGCACGGGGCTCTCTACCACATCCCAACCATGTTCACTTCTAGCACTTGCTTTACGCATCTGTAAGTTCAAACCATGGCACAACCCTTGTTCCAGCATCGCCCCGTGCTCCTTCAACACCTTCTGCTGTGCCTGCACTGCAAACTATAAAGCCATAGCTGCTGCAGCAGCACCTTCATGGAGACACACACCCCACACCTTGTATTCTGGGAAGCGCTGTGAAGCTGAGGACGTGTCCCCGCTGCAAGCAGACACACTGAGCAGCAACCACAGCCTGCAAGTGCCTGGAGTACAGCCTGGCCATAAGCAACCTCCAGTGTTGGGATGTGCAGCTGGGAGCAGCTGTGGTAAATCAGGCACTGGTACCCACTGTGGAGCCAAGAACAGTGGGTAGGATGAACGTCAAGGCACCCTGAGGAAGACCCAGCACACGAATGAGCACCAGAAAGCAGAAGATGACACAGGATCCAAGTTTCAGCTTCTCCATCAGATAGGGCTGCTCCCACACACTGCACCAGCAACGTTTCCCTCTGCAAGGCATCCTGATGGGAAAAGGATGGGAATTATCAGCAGCCTGGCCCTTCCAGATACTGCTGCTTCCTTTTTTGTATGCAATGCTGAGCTCTGCCCTAACCTTTAAGGTGGGGTGAGGCAATAGCAGAGGTACCTGTGCCCACTGCCCAGCAGGACAGGGATAGCAGAACCAGCTAACATCACAGACAGCAGGACGCTCATCGCACCTTGTCCTGGTTTACACTGCCATTGAGGTGCCACACACCCCATAGCTTTCTGCCCCATCTCACAGAGCCCCCGCACTCTGTGATAATGGGGATGCTGCATCTCCAGTTCCACTGCTCCCCCGCAGCCCGGGCAGAGACTATGTCACCCCAGTTCAGTGTGGGAACCAGCAACACAGAGCTCATGGAGCAGGGGACCAGCCCCACCTACAGCACGGTTACAGCTCTCTCAGCCGCCCAGGGGCTGTGTTCCCAGCCTTGGAGATTTGAAACCCAGCAGGAAAACTGTCGGGGCAGGATGGCTGGGGCATCATAAGGAAAACCGCTCCCTGGCCACACTTAGCAGAGCAGCTCCACATCCTGCTCCACCATTCCTGAGCAAGCAGCTCAAACCTGACCTCTGAAACCAGAGCATCCTCTGGGAGGCAAACCCTGGCACAGTGGGGCTTGTACCTGGGTCAGATCCTGCAGCGAGCAGCCCAAGCCTCTCACTGGATGCAGCAGGCTGGTTTGGGAGGGCTATGGGAGTGCAGCAGTATGGATGCATGGCTGCGGTGTTCATACATGGTGACCACCACACTGAGCCATGCTACAGCCAAGTTTCTTTGCTGCATGGCCCAGTCAGAGTCAGGGTTCCCATTGCTGCTGGAGCAGGGAGGGATCCATTCTCAGTAATTTAAGCATGCAGAGCACTGAAAGGCAGCGGAAAGGAGGGATGCTCAGAGCCAACCAACTCCCAGAGCAACCCCCGAGCCATCACCTGGGTTGGGGCATCATTTGACTGCCTGGGTAGCAGCACCTCCATCACCCCATGAGAGAGCAAGAGGCTCTGCAGTCTCACATGCATCTCCAGCATGGAGAGCCCACACATATATGTAGACACACAACTCTTCCCCCCACCCTATGCAAAATAAGGCAGCCCTCACACCAGGAGCCCCATGCTTCACTCCCCATGCACAGAGAGCCTCCTGACCCCCACCATCCCTAAGCACCCCCCAGCCTGGCCATGTCTGAGCTCACCTGCTCTTAGACAGCCCTGTTTGTTTGCCCAAGGTATTTGCAGCCGGGGGCACCTGCTTTGATACCATCAGCTCCGCGAAGGAAGCTGCTCACCTAGCGTGACCCCTGTAATCCCATCCTTCCCCATTAAGAGCTGTGGGTGAGTGCATCCCCCCTCCCAGCCTCCTGCCATCTCAGCATTTCTCTCCCTCTCCGCAGCCTGAGCACATCAAGGCTGTGACATTGCTGAGAAGGGGGGGAGCAAATCCCCCCAAGTCACTTAGACAGGGGGCTGGCAGTGCCAACACCCCCAGCCTCTGCCTTTGCCCCCTCTGGGATTGAGGTGTTTCCTTTCCCTGCCACCACCCTGTGGCAGTGCTGGGGACCAAGCAGCACTCATGGCAAGGCCTTAGGCTGGGCTGATCTTGCAGTGAGGTGAACAAGATTGGTCTCTTGATGCCTCCTGCCACCAACACCATGTCCCCTGTGGTGCCACCTTTGTCCACTGGCAGGTCTGTCTGTCCTGTCACAGCACCTTGTCCCAGCTACCTAGATGCCCCTAAGGAAACCAGCACCTTAAACCATCTCCTTCTACTCTTTAAGAGGTCAAATGATCCTTCCCGTTACCAGTACTGCCTCTCCCACCCTGTATGAAGCAGCCATACCCCATTGCCAGGCCAAGCTGTGCCCACCCCTTCCCCACAGGGCTCTGAGCCAGCTGCTCCCCCAGCCCACCCCTCCCAGAGCACCTTGTTAAAAATGATCTACTGGCTCTTATCTCCCCTTGAGCCAAGCTGCTCCTCCACTGAGAGCAAGCAGGACTCAGGCCCAGCAGGGAAATGAGCCCTGATCCCTTCCCATGCCCACAGAGAGAGATCTGTGAGGTCTCATGTGGGCCAGCCCTAGCAGGGACAGGGCACCATCCCAGCACTGACAAAGCCACAGCTCTGTTCACTACAGTCATAGAATCACAGAATGGTTAGGGCTGGAAAGGACCTTAAAACCAGTTAGCACCAACCCCCCTGCCATGGGCAGGGAAACTACCCTGAACTTCTCTCCTGTACCATCAGAGCAGGGCACTGGTGCGCTGTGCCCTGCCAGCACCTCCCAAACACACATCCAGCCCTCGGGAGAACACTCCTACATCTCTTCTCTCAGCAAGGCTGCTAAATTGCCCCACTTCCCCTAAACTTTCCCAGAGCAGTGAGATTTGCCTGGGGATCAGACAGTGCATAGACCATCATCCCCAGGCACCCTATTGTCTCAGGAGAAGCAATACTTCCCTGGGGTGACCTCTCCCAGCCAGCACCCGTCCTTCCCGCAGGGCCAGACCCAGGCACTCCGCTCCATCCTGGGACCAGTACTAGGCACCCTTCGCATCCCAGGGGCTGCCCAGTGCCGGCAGCCAGGCAGGGAGGGGCAAGGACATAGGCTGGGATCGCTGCCGGGGCTGCCAGGGCGCTGCCTCCGCTGAGCCCCGCCACGCTGCCCGCCTGCCACCTAGTGGCGTCCGATGCCTCGGGGCTGGGGTGACTACAGCCCTCCGCCCTTTGCGGCAAGGGGCATCACAGCTTCCCTCCGCGCTGGTCAAGGGCTGTTTGGGCCCAGAAAGGAACAGTGAGGAGGTGGAGAGGTGCTACACAAGTCCCAGAGGAACGAACGGGCCTAGCTCACAATGTGGGATGGACCCTGAGCTGAGAATCCACCCTGGAGGATTTCCTCTGGAGTCCACACAGGTGAGAAATTCACTGTCCCAACAGAGCGAGCAAGGCAGAACAGTACATGGTGCTTTTTGGGGACAACAGCCAGTGTCACAAACAAAGATTGAGACAGGTGTCAAGCCGTAGGCCAGGGATCATAGAATCATAGAACCATAAAATAGCTTGGGTTGGAAAAGACCTTCAAAGGTCACCTAGTCCAACCCCCCTGCAATGAACAGGGACATCTTCAACTACATCAGGCTGCCCAGAAGCACATCCACACTGGCCTTGAATGTCTCCAGGGATGGCGAGTCCCATCACCTCTCTGGGCAATCTGTGCCAGTGTTTTACCACCCTCATTGTGGTGGGAAAAATTCTTCCTCAGGTCCAGCCTGAATGTCCCTTTTTAGATTAAAACCCATCACCCCTCATCCAATCGCAACAGGCCTTGCCAAAAAGTCTCTCCCCATCTTTCTTACAGGCTCCCAGTGTTCTAAGGATGCAAGATGAGATGCATAGAAACTGCCAGGGAAATATTTGAGGACCAGCCCCAGGGATGAGAGGTCACACCTGACTGAAGCAGAAAGGATCAAATCCTCTCCAGATACCCAGACATGGGGAACACAACTCCCCAGCAAATGCCTGTCCTCAGACCTGCCCCATGCCCTGCAGGCACTGGTGTGTCACCCCTCCAAAGGACACTGCTGGGCTGAGAGCAACACAGTGAGGATTTTACCATGACAGGGCCCATGTGTCCCAAACCAAAGGGGTGCTAAGTTTGGTCACCTTTGGGAGCACATGGGGAGCTGGTCCCACCCCTGTACAGCTACCTGCAGCTCTGCCTCTTCCCTTGGTAGCCTGGATGCTGCACTGAGCTGGCTCATGAAGCACAAGCATGCAGAGCCCATGAGGGACAGAGGAGCCCTCAAGATCTCTCCTGGGAGCTCTGCAGCATCGCCAAGGGCAGCAAGGGTCAGGGACCGGACACAGATGAGCATCTCCCACTGAAGTGCAGATGAGAGGAACCCACCAGCCAGCAGTGACCCGGCTCCAGACTTGATGTATGAAACCTTTATTGAGAATGTAAAAACAGTTCTTTACAAAGCAGACTGACCCAGAACCTCCCACCAAACCCTAGATAGGCTGTGAGCTCTCACCCCACCATAACTGCAATTGAGGACACAGCCTGGGCCCCAGTTTCACATTTTCAACTGTATAAACCCCATCAAATTGTCAGTAAAGAAAAGCAAACACACTAGAATCAGTAAAGGTGTCTGTTGCACCACTGGCTTTAAGGAGAAAGGGCCAAGACAGGTATTCCAAAGCCAGCAAGAGGGGGTGCACAGAGTAGAGGTCCAGGACAGCAAAAAGGCACAGGGTAAGGATCACCTCCTGCATCCCTGACTTCAAGGGTAGGCAGGGGGGAGAAAGGATATAACAGCAGCATCTGTCCAGTTTTGGGATCAACCTCCCAGGGCTGTGGGAAAGGAGACACCCCAGTATTGGGAGCAGCCCCTGCTTCCCAAAAAGATACAACAGAAAAAAAACAAAATAAAAACAAAGCAGCCAACATTGAGGCCTTGGCAAGAGGTATCCGAGGTAAACGTCATCCAGGGAGAGAAGTCCCAGTGAGTACCTAGAGGAAGGACCAGACTGTAACCAGCAGCCTCCTGCAGGAGGGCAGTTTCTACCCATGCTTGCCACACCAGGTACTCAGACCCTTCCTCTGAGGCTGCCTGGCCCCTCACCTTGTCTTAAGTTACTGCTTCCTTCTCTACTTCTTGGCTGGCTTGATAGGAGGAAGATCCTGCTCCTCCTCCTCATCAGACAAGACATCATCCTCCTCAAAGGAAGCATCTTCCCTGTGCACTGGGACACACAAATAACTCTGTTACGCGCCAATATATGTCTTTGCAAAAGCAACTGACCCCCAAAACACTCCAAGAGCAGAACAGTCCGAGGAGCACTGGAGCAGTTCTAACAGCAGCTTGTGGTGAGAACCTGTATCGCAGCTGGACAGAGGTTCTCAGACAGGAATGGTGACAGACAGCCACTGAAAAAGGGGACAGTGTTGGTCACCAGACCCCTTTTCCCATGCAAGGCTTTATGGCAGGGAAGGGATCTCTGCATGGAGATAGCCCTTGGGGAACCAGCCCAAAGGAAGCACTAAGCACATCTCCCAGGGGCTCCCCAGGCAGTGTTCATGCTGGAGAGGGTCCTTCATTACCCCTTGCTTCCCCAGAGCCTTTCCCCACAGGAGTCCTCACCTGTCCTGTGCCAGCCGGCAAGGTGCACTGGGCCAGAGCCTGCTGTCAGGCGAAAGGTCACTGGAGGCTGCAGCTCAAAGTTTTCCAGACTGAGCTGCAAAGAGACAGAGATGGAGCTGAGCAAGGTGCAGAGGCTAAAAGAAGAATATCCTGTAGTCCCCAGCATGGCACTTCTCCCATGGGACCCAGGGCATTTCCTTGCGAGCTGCAGAACACCTCATGGTCAGTATCCTAGGGGAAAGGTCCACAAACATTCAGAAATGTCCAGTTCCTTGCAGCCATTCCCACCTGAGTCTTTAAAACAACCTCTTACCAAGGGCTGGCAAGACAACTTCAGATTCGCCACTGGCACAGCAATCTCCTGGTTCTCATGGTTTCGCCCAACCACCTCCACCACGTTGCACTCATCCTTGGCACCATCTGTGAGGCAGACCTGGGTGGAAACACAGATCATCAACTACTGCTCCCCCAGGAGATACAGCCAGGGCTCTCCATAGACCAAGCAACCCTCAGCAATGCTACCAGCCCAGCTGCCATGGTGTGAGGGCACTGCTCCACAGAACAGGAAGAGCACAGAGCTCGCCAAGCAATGTCCCTCTGACCATCTCCAGAGTGGCTGTGTGGCTTTCGCAGCTAGGACACTACAACCACCTCAAGTGTTGGCACCCAAGCTGTATTTTCTGCTGATTTCATTTACAATGGCATCTCCCAGGATGGAAAACATCCCTCAGAGAGAGCCAGGGATGAAGCCTCTCAATCCACCTGGGCTTGGAGAGCAACAAGCCAGGGACCCAGCTGGTGAGGAGGGCATATTCTAGTGAGAGGTTCCAGCAAGGTCAAAGACAAGGAAAAAACACTTTCCTTCACACCATGGCTACAGTATTCCTCTGCTGAGCAGCCTCCTGCCACCACTGGCTTTACTCAAGCACCTCCATACAACAGATAAACACCACAGCCCCGTGTCCTGCCCTCAGCACAGCCAGCGCTGGGACCTCAGAGAAGGGGGTCCAGCCCAGCCAGGGTGGGGGAATGAGCCTGGGAAGGGGGTCTGAGGCTGTGAGTCACTATAGGAGAGAACAAGCATAATTAATTCTCATTTCTCTTACCACAGACAGGGCCAAAATGTGCTCAGAGTCATCTTCCTCATCCACCTGAAATGTGTACGATTTGGTACTGGCAGTCAGCTCACAGCCTAGAATGAGAAAAAGTGCAGCAGCCATGAGATAGCCCCAGGCACCACAGCAAAGAGTTCCCAGGGTGAGCCTCAGCTGGGCACGCACATGGCATCCCTAAACAACTTGATTTCTCATCCTCACAAGCAGCCTCCCGTCTCCAGGATAAAATGTTCTCAAGAGCTATGCGCCTGGCTCAGCACCACACAGGGACAAAACCTGATGTCCCCAAACTGGGGTGCCATGAGCAGCATGCAGGGGCACCCAAGGCTACCCAGCACAGGCAAGGCAAGGCAAGGCTCATCTCCTCCAGAGAGCAGAGAAACCAGAGCACATGGCTGTGGATGATAGGAGTAGCCAGAAAGGAGGCTCAACTCCCCCCACCTTTAGCAGAACATTTGCTCTGGGGGCAAAGACACAGAGCATTAGATGTGATGAGGAACAACCCAAGCTGAGGGTGGCTGGGCCAGGCTGCAGGGAGCTGGAAACCCTCATGACAAGTTTTGAGAGGGATTTTATTACATACTCCTCCAAACAGCTACAAAACCAAGGGAGATGCAAAAATTTTGTCCTGGTTTTCAGGATCAGGACTCAGCCGACCATGTGGAGGAAGGCATGGCAGAGTGCCCTGGGTATGTTTGCTTATTGCAGGATGATTCACCGACGTGAAGCAGATCAGGAAAACCAGAGCTGAGCCTTGCATACCAGACCCGGCATGTAAACGGGCGGGGGGTGGGGGGAAGAGAGAAATTAGCCCCAGGCGGGACCTCTTCCCATCCCTGCTATTGTGTTCACAAGATCACCAGGGCAAGGACCGAACTCAAAAGGGGGGTTTGGGGGTGCTGCCCCACATTCCCGAGCCGCGCTGCTGGGTACACTTTGGGCTGAGGGCAGCTGCTCGCACACCTGCCTGTGAGTAGCGCAGGGCCGCGTGCGCGGGGTGTCCCTGCCCGGGCGAAACCCGCCCAAGAGGGGAGGGACGCGGCTCTGTGTCCGCGGAGCACAGACATGGAAGCGCAGGGGGTAAGAGGAGGAGCGGGACAGGCAGCCCAGAGCAGGGGCTTCCCCCCCCCCCATTGCTCGTAGTCCTCTACACCCATAGAAGTCCCCCCAGACGGCCCGCGGCTCCCCTCAAACCAGCCCAGGACCCCCACCACGTGTCCGCTCCGTCCCAGGCCAGGGACACGTGTCCCGCTGCCCCGGCCCCAGCTCACCAAGCTACGGGAGCTCGCTGGGGGACCTCACCCCATGCCCCAGCCCTACATACGTGTCTACGTGTCTCACAGTATCCTGCCGTGTCCGTTCCCCCACTTCTCCCGGCACAGATCTTACCCCCCAGGCTCAGCAATGCGCTCTACGTGTCTATCCAGAACCACGTGTTTCTTACCCCCTTGTGTCCCTTGCTGCCTTCATGTTCTCTCTGTTGCCCCTCCCGGATCCCTACGACACCCCAGCGTGTTCCCCCCCTCTCCCCATTCGCAGCCACGTGTCTTTCCCCGTCTCCACGCCGTTCTCGTTACTCCCCCGTTTCTCTCTTCCTCCGTCTCTCTCCCGACCCCATTTATTGCCCCCACGTGTCTCTCCCGCCCCTCATCTTTCACCATCCCCTCCATGTCTCTTGCCCCGCCATCTCTCACGCCCTCTCCCCGCTCCCGCGTGTCTCCTGTAGCCGGTCTATTACTCCGCTCCTCCCCCGACCTATGATCCCTCACGCGCAGTCCCGTGTCGTCCCCCCCCCCCCCCCCCACCCCCTCCCCCCCCCCCCCCCCCCCCCCCCTTCCCCCCCCCCCCCCCCCCCCCCCCCCCCTTCTCCCCCCCCCTCCCCCTCCCCCCCCTCCCCCTCTTTTTCTCCCCCTTCCCTCCTC